>PVIY010049203.1:0-16853 GCA_004026745.1 Myrmecophaga tridactyla | reverse complement strand
AAGAATTTGAATAATACAATAAATGAGCTAGACTTAACAGACATTTATAGAACATTACACCCCACTACAGCAGGATATACCTTTTTATCAAGGGTTCATGGATCATTCTCACGGATAGAGCTTATCCTGAGTCAAAAAGCAAGTCTCAATAAATTTAAAAAGATTGAAATCATAAAAAACACTTTCTCAGATCATAAAGGAATGAAATTGGAAATCAATAATAGGTAGAGTGCAAGAAAATGCACAAATATATGAAGGTCAACAACACACTCTTAAACAACAAGTGGGTCAAGGAAGAAATTACAAGAGAAATCAGTCAATATCTCAAGGCAAATGAAAATGAAAACACGACATATCAAAATTTATGGAATGCAGCAAAGGCAGTGCTAAGAGGAAAATTTATTGACCGAAATGTCTATATCAAAAAAGAAGAAAGAGCAAAAATCAAGGAATTAACTGTCCAGTTAGAATAACTAGAGAAAGAACAGCAAACTAAGCCCAAACCAAGCAAAAGAAAGAAATAATGAAAATTAGACAGAAATAAAGGAAATTGTGGACATGAAAACAATCGAGAAAATGAACAAAACCTGAATTTGGTTCTAGGAGAAAATAAATGAGGTTGATGGACCTTTAGAGAGGTTGTCAAAAAAAAAGAGAGGATGCAAATGAAAAAATCAGAAATGTAAGAGGAGACATAATCACAGACGCCACAGAAATAAAGGAAGTAATGAGAGGATACCATGAACAACTTTATGCTAATAAATTCAACAATTTAGATGAAATGGAAAACTTCCTAGAAAGGCAGGAAAACCAATATTGACTTGAGAAGAAACAGACGACCTCAACAAATGAATCACAAGTTAAGAAATTTAATCAGTTATTAAGAAGCTCCTCAAAAAGAAAAGTCCAGGACCTGGTGGCTTCATATGTGAATTCAACCAAACATTCAAGAAAGATTTAGTACCAATCCTGCTCAAACGCCTCAAAAAAATTGAAGAGGAGGGAAAGCTACCTAACTCGTTCTACGAAGCCAACATCACCTTCATACCAAAGCCAGACAATGATATTACAAAAAAAGAAAACTAAAGACCAATCTCTCTAATGAATATAGATGCTAAAATCCAAACTTCTTGCAAATCGAATCCATCAGCATATTAAAAGAATTATACACCATGATAAAGGAAGATTCATCCTAGGTATACAAGGATGGGTCAACATGAGAAAATCCATTAATGCAATACACCATATCATCAAATCTAAGCAGAAAAATCACATGATCATATTGATTGATGTAGAAGTGGGATTTGACAAAAATCAACATCCATTCCTGCTGAAAGTACTTCAAAGGATAGGAATAGAAGGGAACTTCCTCAACATGATAAAAGGAATATATGAAAAACCCACAGCTGACATCATCCTCAGTGGGGAAAAACTGAAAACTTTCCCCCTAACATCAGAAACAATACAAGGTCCACTATCACCATTGTTATTCAACATTGTGTTTGAAGTTCTGGCCAGAGCAATTAGACAAGAAAAAGAAAATACAAGGCATCAAATTTAGAAAGGAAGAAGTAAAACTCTTACTGTTTGGAGATGATATGACATTATATGTCGAAAACCCCAAGAAATCCACAGCAAAACTACTAGACATAATAAATGAGTACAGCAAAGTGGCAGGTTACAAGATCAACACTCAACAATCTGTAGTGTTTCTATACACTAGTAATGAACAATGAGAGGTGGAAATCATGAAAAAGATTCCATTTCCAATTGCAACCAAAAGAATAAAATATTTAAGAATGGATTTATCTAAAGAGACAAAAGACCTATACAGAGAAAACTATAAGAAACTGTTAAATCACAGAAGATCTAAATAAAAAGAAGGACATACCATGTTCATGGATTGGAAGACTAAATATAATTAAGCTGTCAATTCTACCTAAATTGATTTACAGATTCAACACAATACCAGTTAAAAATCAAAAAACTTACTTTTCAGAAATAGGAAGGCCAATAACCAAATTTATCTGCAAGGGCAGGGTGCTCTGAATAGCTAAAGATACCCTTACAAAGAAAAATTAAGGTCAGGAGGTCTCATGCTACCTGATTTTAAGGCGTATTATGAAGCTACAGTGGATAAAACAGCATGGTACTGGCATATAGATATACTGAACAATGGAATTGAATAGAATGTTCTGATACAAGTCCTCTCAGCTGTGGACAATTGATCTTTGATAAGGCAGTGTGCTGGTTTGAAAGGATATATGTCCCCTGGAAAAGCCATGTTTTAATCTAAATCCCATTTCATAAAGGCAGAATAATCCCTATTCAATACTGTATGTTTGAAACTGTAATTAGATCATCTCCCTGGATGATATGATTTAATCGAGTGGTTGTAAAGCTGGATTAGATGATGACTGGTCTCCACCCATTTGGGTGGGTCTTGAGAAGTTTTTGGAGTCCTATGAAAGAGGAAATATTTTGGGGAATGAAGGCAATTCAGAGAGAGCAGAGAAGAATGACATAGCCACGAGATCCCACAAGACAGTGACCATCGGATATAAAGAAGGAAAATGCCTCCCAGGGAGCTTCATGAAACAGGAAACCAGGAGAAGAAGCTGGAGACTGATGCCATGTTCACCATGTGCCCTTCCAGATGAGAGAATAACCCTGACCGTGTTCATCATATGCCCTTCCAGATGCGAGAGAAACTATGATTGCGTTTGCCATGTGCCCATCCACTTGAGAGAGAAACCATGAACTCCATTGGCCTTTTTGAACCAAGATGTCTTTCCCTGGATACCTTTGATTGGACATTTCTACAGATTTTTAATTGGGACATTTTCTCAGCCTTAGAACTGTAAACTAGCAACTTATTAAATTCCCCTTTTTAAAAGCCATTCTGTTCCTGGTATATTGCATTCTGACAGCTAGAAAACTACAACAGGCGGTCAAGACAACTCACCTTGGAGAGAGCAATCTCTTCAATAAATGGTGCCTAGAAAACTGGATATCCACATGAAAAAGAATGAAAAAGGATCCACATTTCACACCCTATACAAAAATTAACTCGAAGTGGATAAATGACCTAAACATTAGATCTAAGGCCATAAAACTGTTAGAAGAAACTATAAGGAAATATCTTATAAATCTTATGGGAGTTGGTTTCCTAGACCTTACACCCAAAGCACGAGCATTGAAGAAAGAAAGAAAGAAATGGGAACTCTTAAAATTAAAGACTTTTGTCAATCAAAGTACTTTGTCAATCAAGTAAAAAGGCAGCCTACACAATGGGAGACAATATTTGGAAATGATATATCAGATAAAGGTCTAGTACCTAGATTATATAAAGAGATTGTTCAACTCAACAACAAAAAGACAGACAACCCAATGTCAAAATGGGCAAAAGATTTGAACAGGCCCTTCTAAGGAGAGGAAATACAAATGGTCAAAAGGCACACAAAAAGACTCTCAACTTCCCTGGCTATTAGGGAGATGCAAATCAAAACCACAATGAGATATCACCTCACAGCCCCCAGAATGGCTATTAACAATAAAACAGAAAATGACAAATGCTGAGGAAGATATGGAGAAAGAGGCACACTTATCCAGAGTTGGTGGGAAGCTTATGTGATGTGGAAGGCAGTCTGGCAGTTCCTCAGGAAGCTAAGTATAGAATTGTCATATGACCTGGTAACACAATTGCTAGTAGATACTCAGAGGACATGAGGGCCAGGAAAGAAATGGACATTTGCACATCAATGTTTATACCAGCATTATTTACAATTGCTAAGAGATGGAAACAGCTAAAATGTCCATCAACAGATGAGTGGCTAAACAAGCTGTGGTATATACATATGATGAAATATTATGCAGCTGTAAGACAGAATAAAGTTATCAAGTATGAAACAACATGGATGGACCTTAAGGACATTATGCTAAGTGAGATTAGCCAGAAACAAAAGATCAAATACTGTATGGTCTCACTGTTATGAACTAATATTAAGGAATGAACTTGGATAATTTCGGTTAAGAACAGAGGTCATTAGGAGATAGAAATAGGGTAGATGTTGGGTAATTAGAACTGAAGGTATGCAGATTGCACAACAGTACTGCTTATTAAAATTCAGAAATGGATAGCACAATACTACCTAACTAAAATCCAACAATGTTAGAACACTGAATGAAGCTGAATGTGAAAATGAGAGAGGGAGGATGACTGGGGGCACAAATAAAATCAGAAAAAAAAAAGAGGAGAAAGACTGAGATGGTATAATCTAGGAATGCCTAGAATATATAATGATAGTGACTACATGTACAAATTATAAATATTTTGCTTTTTTATGTGTTGAAAATAGATGATAATTAATATTTTAAAACTTTAACTTATGTCTGAGACTAAAGCAAAAAATGTTTGTTTAGTAAGAGTTTATGTTTTGACAATGCATTTCCTAATATAACTTATGTGGACACTTAATTGAACACCATAATACTTGGAACCTTAAAAAGGGCATGAGATTTTATGGGTTTGTCCAGAGTGATGCCCTGATAAATCACAGAACGATTTACACAGTGAATAAAAAGGTATTTGCTAAGTCCCCTTAGGGGAATGGTGAGAAAGGGGGAAAATTCAACTTCCCCACGTGGAGAATTCTTAATATTCTCACCAGCAATGGGGACAACCAATGCAGTAGGCTAAGCCCCCAATCTTGGGTTTTTTTCATAAGAAAATTAACCCCGCAAAGGATAGGTTAAGCTTACTTAAAATTAGTCCTAAGAGCCACCCCCAAGAGAATCTCTTCTGTTGCCCAGATGTGGCCTCTCTTTCTCAGCCAACATGACAAGCAAACTCACAGCCCTCACCTACTCTACATGGGATATAACTCCCAGGGGTGTGGACCTTCCTGGCAATGTGGGACAGAAATCCTAGAATGAGCTGGGACTCAACATGAAGGGTTGAGAAAATCTTCTCGACCAAATGGGGGAAGAGAGAAATGAGACAAAATAAAGTGTCAATGGCTGAGAGATTCCAAAGAGTCGGGAGGTTATCCTAGAGGTCACTCTTATGTATTAAACAGACATCACCTGTTTAGTTAAGGTGTAATGGAGAAGAATACATAACTATGTCATCGTAATGTGAGCCATTGATTGTATATCACGTGTGGACTGTATGTTTGTGAAGATTTGTCAATAAAAATACTGAAAAAAACAAGAAGATCCTCGCTTGTAAATTTTATCTTCATACATTTTCTTGACTTTTAAGTTAAGAAAAAATGCTGCCTTTGAAGAGACTCCTGTCTTGATATGTGTCATTAATTCTTGGAAAATTTTCTGTATTAATGCTTCAAAAATGCATTGATTAGAGCATGTTAAGTATCTGGCATTATTCTGAGAAATTTCATTTTAATGGTAATTGTATGTGGTGAAATGCTTGCTTGAAGTAATGACTTATAAATAAAGGATATAAAGGATATGTTTTTGTTAAAAGGAAAAAGAGAGTAGATTTTTCCTAAAATAAAATGAACTGCTTTAACAGAATGATGAAAGTGTAGGACAAAACCTGCATACATATAATAAGTTGCCAAAGGCTGGTGAAAAAAGGAAATTATAGTCAAAATAAGAACACATTAATGAGTCTAACTATAATTTTTTGAAAACTTTAATATCAAGTAATATACTGTTGCAAGACTAAATTTAGATTCCTGTTAAAGTGAAAATTTTTCTTGAACTCTTGATCCAATTTAGTGAAAAATTATAAAATTATTTTCTAAGTAATTAATGTAAAAAGCATAGAGTCTGTGTTTTATCAAATAACTTCTTGTACTTTATGTTAATTTTATAATGTCCCTGGCTATGTGAGAAAGATGAATCAGATTCAGTTTGCTGGCAGAGCTCTAAGTGATTAAAAATTTATGTAAAACCTGCCCCTGGACTTCGTCCCATAAGTGGTGAAAGAAGCAATGATGGTATCAGTTTTCCTGGCCCTTCCCTGACACATCACACCTGTTCAACTGGAGTAGGTCAAAAGCACTAAGCCCTGATTCCTTCACCTGAACTTTGACTGGTTTGGAGCCACTCATCTCTAAATATATCTGTCTAACTTATATCTTGAATGTAGCTAAAAAGAGATAAGCTGAGAACTGAACTTTTGTGTACAAAAAATTCAGAAATTCACATTCTGAAAATTTCTGGGCTTCCAGAAAGCTAGCCCCCCAAGAATAATTGCCCACATAACCTGCCAGTCATTACAGTGAAAGACAGGATTGGACATGGAATTATCCAGAAACCTTGGGCCAAGAGAGTGACCCACCAATACACCTGTAGGGCGAGAGTTTCCCAGAGTCAAGGAGAAAGACTTCCACCTGCATGTTCAGGGAAAGCTCTTTTGCCCCATGTTCAAGGAGAGTTTCCTTGGCCCAAGTTTTGGAAAGGGTGGAGCATATTGGGGATTGGGGGAGGAAACTGGCTGCTACACCAAACATCTGAAGGTATTGAGCATGTGCCCCAGAGATAACAGAGAATCTGTGTGCCACTCAGATGCATGAAGAGTGCAGTGCCTAGAAAAATGAGGTTTCCCCAATATTGTCCCGTCTTGCAATCCCCATCTCAGTGTTTGTAGAGAACAGGGCTGCTGCATAGGTCCTTGGAAGGGGTAGGATTTCCACTTTCTAAAGTTACGAGGATGAATGACTGTCAGACTTTGAAATCAAATGGAGTTTTCCCTACAGGTTTCCTGAATTGTTCAGTTCTATTGACCCCTGTTTTCCCTACACTTTGTCCCTATAGTAATGGTGTAATAGGTTCTGTCTTTGGATACTGATGATGGACTGTTCCATCTTTGCACGTTGGAAACAGGTAACTTGCTCTAAGTTGACAGATACTGAGGCAGAGGAGAATTTTGCCTTAGAACAGATCATGCCGATAATTGACTTGTAGAGATTTGTACTAATTTTCAGATTTTATTGAATTGCTATTGTTACTCAAGTGGTTAATTTTTTGTGATATTCTGAATAAATGAATGTATTTTGTATATGGAAATATTTAATATGTTGTACAAAGATCAGATGAGCATACGTAGGTGAAAAATATGTTTGTTATTGTTTCTAATTTAGAGATGATTCAAGGGGATGTACATAGCTGCCAAGTCGAAGGATGTCACTGTGGTAGTTAGAATCAGGTGTCCTCTTGGCCAGGTGATGGTGGGGACTAAACTCGCCAACATGTGAATTTCATTTCTTTTTTATTGCATCTACAGTTGCCTTCCTCAATGAGTGATGCTTAATTTAATCAGATGGAGATCAAATGAGATTTCAAAAGAGAAAGAATGAGCTCAGAGCTGACACTGGGACAGACTGGAGAAGCAAAGAGGAAATGTCCTGGGGAAAGATTTTGGAAATGAGAAATCAGGAAAGAAATCCAGTGGACATCACTTGTGTCTTCCCATTTGACTGGGGAACCCAGATGAAAGTGAATTGCCTTTCTTTCCAAGAACTGTGTTTGTCATTAAAGTAACTTCCATGTTAAAAGCAAACCATTACATATGCATTGCATTCTAACAGCTTTAGCAAACTAAAGAAAGTTTCTATTGGCTTGAATATGAAGTAGTACTTGAATAAATCCTTTTGCCTAAGTTTCTTTATGTTTTAACTGGTTTATTGGAATTTTTGTTGTTTCTGTTTTACAGACATTAAAATGCAATCTGCAATGCCTCTCAGACATGTAGTATATGAGAAAACCTTGCTCTTTCCTTCATTAAGAACAAAATAGAGGTATCAGGAAAATCTGCAGATTATCAAAAGGCATTCAAAACATTACATACTTGAATACACACATCAAATGAAAATCTTAAAATTGATACAAGGGTTGCTATAAAAACAAATATGACCAAAGCTAAAACCTAATTATTGATGTTATGACAGGATTCCAAATACGGTAGTAAGAACTTTAAATAGTTACAGTTAATAAACTTCAAAACTGAGTTGAATAAGGTTACTAGAGTGAATATGGCATGAGTTATTTATAGTCAGTTTTAGAAGTTTTCCTCTAGAACTACATAGAATCCACTAAAACACTAAACATAACAAAACAAACAAAATGTTCATCACTCCCTGGTGCTCAGAGAGAATCACTGAAAGAATTGTATAAATTTATCCACAACCAACTCCCTAGATCCATCACCAAGAAAAGAATCTGCAGGGTAAAGTAAACAAAACCAGTATCCTATGGGCAGTGGTGAGATCCAATTGAAAGTAGAAGACAGAGTCCATCATGGAATGTTTGTCATAAACCTCCCCTCTCTTCATCAAGGAATAAAATCCATAACCTGTGGATGTTCTATGAAATAGACAGCTGATGACACTACTGTAGAACCAATTCATCTTGGGAGGAAAATCTGGGAAAAGTGACACTACCCTAGGAATGCTGCAAAAATATGTGGAAGGCCATGCTTTGCCTCATGAGGAAGGATGGAGCACATGGGTGGTGTTATGACCACTGTCCATCCTGCTCATATCCCAGCCTCTTCCCAGGAATTTTGCATTCACAGAGTCCAACTGGCAAGAAACCAGGAATGCCCCAGGTGAAGATCATGTTCTGAAACTGTCCCATTGCCCGTACAGTGGGTCCAGTACGTGTGCTTGGGTCTGCACAATAATGAACAGGACTTCTCATTCCTTAAAGACAAGTTACTGCTTCCCAGATCCAGATGCAGAAAGGAGGGGGTTAGAGGCAAGTGTGTATCCCCAGAAAGCACAGGGTAGACGTGTCCTCCCTGTGAGGACCTCAGGGAAGATCTGCCTCCAGAAGCCTGTGGCTGTGCAGGGACAATAAACAATGTGTCAAGTTCTTTCAGATTACCTTTCTTGCTTCAAAAAAAACTATTACAGAGAGTTCAATATTTTATTTATAGAAAATAATAATTTGATGATTTTAGGTAAAAAGAATACATTGTAAGTTTTTGTTTGTTATAGGCATAAAATGAAAGGTATTTATTAATTGTGAACCAGATAATTTTAGATTAGAAAGTTAATTATTAATTCTGAACCTATTGTTAGATTATACATTAAATAAATTCCATCATTGCATCACACTCACACACATACAGGCTCATGACATGAGACTGTATGTGTGTGAGTGTGATGCAATGATGGAATTTTATGTAAGGACCTATGATATGTGAGGATATTAGCATAAGTGCAGGGACCTGGTCTTTGATCCCACATGAGAGAGAGGATGAAATGGGCTCACTTGATGCTGCTCTTTGGGAGACCCAGGCTTTCCCACCTTCTCCACTTCTTCTCAGGTCCTGGGGCTCTATATGATGGCAGGTGGGCGATTATTTGGAGAACGTTTTCAGAAAAGTGAGTTAAATTGAAAGAAAAAACTTCATGGGGAGGGTAAATGCAAGGTTTCGTTGTTTTTTTAGGTTTTCAGACACATTCAGAAATGAAACAACTCCCACAATTTACATAAAATTTTATTAGATATTTATGTACGTATGTACATAAACATACTCCTTGAGAAAGCCAGGCTTTCCTACATTCTCATAATTCTCTGGAGGATGTGAGGATCTATTGTTGCATGAAAAAAGGGACAAGGCTTTAAGCCTCCTGGAATGTTAGATAGAAATAGAATAAACCAGGCTGAGGCTCCAAAGTTTCAGGAAGTAGGTTTTATTCTCTATGGACATAGAGCTCAGCCAAGTAGCCTCTGAAAGTCTGAGCCATGAACAAAAGGCAACTTTACTTTTATAGACCGTATTGCATGATAGAGATAAGGTAAGCTTAATATGGTGACCAGCAATAATAAACGAAAATGATTGGTTAGTATAAGCCATGAAGTGGGTTGCAGAAGCAGATAGTTGTTAGGGGAGGGTCCCCATCCCAGGTGTCTTATCTCACCTGCCTGCAGTTTCATGCATTCCTGCAGTCTGGAGGGGGAATGTGTTGAGGATTTTCCACAGAGAAGGCAGATGAACCAGAAGAAGAAGGAGGGGAGACACGTGCCTGCTTTAAAGTCTGCTTGCTACAGTATATGATGGTGGGAGGGGATTATTGGCCTGAACATTTTGGGAAATGTGATTTAAATCAAAATAAACAAATTCGCATGTTGTGCACAGGTGAGTTTATTTCACATTTTCAGGCACTTTCTGAAGATTGAACAATTGCAAAAATTTACTTAAAATTGTATTAAATATATAGGCATGCATGTATTAAAAGAAGCATTTGGTTACAGAAAAACTTCTCTGAATTTGAATGTCATATAAATCATAGCTCTGATTATAAAAGATGGAATAGCTGTTCTGGGAGTTACTTATTGTGAAAAAGAAAGAGAGAAACCCAGGCAAAGCCATGATCGTCCCTGCACGCCCTCTGCTGGTCACGAGCACCTCCTGCAGCCCAGCCTCCTGTTCCCTGGAGGGGTTTGTGTCTGGGCTCACACTGACTTCCCCTCGCTGTGTATCTCGCACAGTAATAGGTGCCCGTGTCCTCGGTGCTCAGGCTATTTAGCTTTAAATAAATTTCATTCTTGGAGGTGTCCCCGGAGATGCTGGGTCGGGACTGAAGAGCTGGGTTCTTGTAAGTATCTCCCTCATCATCAATGCTTCCAACCCATTCTAGTCCTTTTCCTGGAGGCTGGTGGATCCAGCGCACACTGTAGCTACTTAAAGAGAATCCAGAAACAGTGCAGGTGAGGAACAGGGTCTGCGATGGCTTCACCAGTCCGGGTCCCGACTCCCACAACTGCAGCTAGAACAGGACACCTGGGAACAAGGAGAACCACAATGAGTCATGTTCTCATTTCCATCACCCGATTTCCTTCATATCTGAGTCCCTGAGGCACTCACATCTGGGATCTGCCACCAGAACGAAGAACCCTACACGTTCCATGTTCATGTTGATGATGTCCATGATGCCCAGGGAATCTTATCCAGATTGAGGAGGAATCTGAATTTAAATAAATGTAGACTTTGTGTTTTTCTGTTTCCCAAGTGGTAATTTGCATTTGGGAAGTGACTCTGTATGTAAAATGAAAGCAGATGAGGGGAGGTCCTTTTATTAGGGCACCCTGGGAGGAGGATGCAGGCTGAGGCCTGGGAGCACACAGTCCTCTCCTTGGGGTCCCCGCACTAAACTCTTGTTCCTGTACTTTAAGGCAGGAAAAGTGTTGAATGAGGAGTTAGATGGGACCAAGGGTGATAACGGTTCTGGAAATTTGTCATAGGGACCCAAATACCAGGGATATACATATTCATGCCAATACATACATACACATACTTGAGTATGTGTTTATATGAAATTAGATGGAATATATAATATAAAATATGTTTATATTCCCTATCAATTATGGCTATTACTCGAGGGAAGGGTGCTTCATGTCACATTCTCCACTTTATTGATATCATTCCTCAGCTGTAACTTCATGTGTGAATTTCAGTAAATTTTCAGTGCTTTCTGCTAATACCCTTGGGAGCCAGAAAGGACATGAGTGTCCCCTCACATCTCACAACCGTCATTGCTGAAGCACTAGTTGTCCTGACCCTGCCCTGATGAATCTCACATGTGTGTGGAAGGTCATAACCACTAACTCTGATTCCTTCACCAGAACATTGACTGTTTTTCATCATTCATCTCTAAATATGTCAAAGTTAACATATCTTGAATGCAACAAGAAATGGATGAGTTGAGGACTGAACCTTTGAGTACAAAGAAACCAGAAATTCATGTTGCAAAAATTTCTGGGCTTCCTGAGAGTGAGACCTCAGATAAAAAGCATCACATGAGGATTGAAGCAAACATTGACCAGTCTGTCATTACAGGACAACCCAGGACTGGAGAGAGAGTTATCCAGAAAGGAATTGAGGAAGCTCCTATTATCACATGACTTTGACCCCTTTTGCTACATAGCAAGACCGCAATATTTTTTGCAAGAATTTAGGTTGGGAACACTGCCTAGAAAAAGTTGAAAAGACAGAAAAGAGGGAAATTAAGGAAAAATCGTCTCAGAGGAAGAACTATGGAAGCTAGAGCCTGAAGTCAGAAACCTTGTGCCAGGACAGTGACCCACAGATACACATGGAGAGAAGGAGTTTACTGAAAAGTCAAAGAGTTGGCCTTCTGTCTCCATAGTTCAAGGAGAGTTCTTTTGCCACAGGCTTTGGAGAGGGTGGAATATATTCTATGAGACTTAAAAGGGAGAAACTGGCTGCTCCCCAATTATCTGAAGGGGTTGAGCATGTGCCAGAGAATTCAGTGATTCCCTGCAGCATTCAGATGCATAAGGAGGGTGGTGCCCAGAAAATGGTAGTCTCCCCAGTTCCTCAATCTGCATTCCTCATCACTGTGCTTGGGGACAACACGGCTGCTCCATAGGATCTTTAGGTGCAACTTCCACTTTCTAAAACCCTGAAGAATAATGAATCTTAGATTTTGAAGTCAAATGGTGTTTCCCTGCAGGTTTCCAGAATTGTTTAGGTCTAGTGACTCCTGTTATCCTTCCAATTTCTCCCTACAGCAATGAGATAGTGTATCCTGTGACAGTTCCTTCTTTGCATATTGAAATCAGATAACTTGGTGTACGTTCACAAGTCCAGAGCCAGAGGAGAATGTTGCCTTAGGACAGACTATGCCTGTAATTGTCCTCTATGAGACTTGTACTATTTTTGAGTTTGTATTATATTGCTATTGTTACTGAAGTGGTTTATTGCTTTTGTGATATTGTGATTTAGTCAACATATTTTTCATGTGGAAACAGGATTATGTTGCATGAAGGGCAGATGAGCAATGATAGGTGGAAAAAAAACGTCTTATTGTTTCCTATTTATATGTGATTTAATGGGATGTACATAGTTTTCAGTTTGAGGGTTGGGCACTGTGGTAATTACAGTTAGGTGTTAGCTTGGCTAGGTGATGGTGGCCAGTTGTTCTGTTGATATAGACTCAAATCATCGGCATGTGATTTCATCTATGTTTCATTATTTCTACAGTTGACCTCCTCAATGAGTGACATTTAATTACATTAGCTGGAGGCACATAATGAGAAGTCATAAGAGAAAGAATGAGCTCAAAGCTTCCATGCTGCCCAAATTTGGGAGAGGCAGAGAAGAAATTTTCCAGGGAAAACTATCTGAAGCCAGGAGCCAGGAGAGAAATACAGCAGACATCACCTTTGTCTTTCCACTTGACAGAGGAACCTAGATGAAAGCTAACTGCCTTTCTTTCAAAGAACTGTAAATTGGCCATTAAAATAAATCCCCTTTTTAAATGCTGATTCATTTCTTTTACACTGCATTCCAAGAGCTGTCACAAATAAAAAAAAAACACAAAAGATCTATTGGGATGAACTTAAAATAGCTTTTGAATAAGTCCATTTGCCAAATCTTGCCTACATTTTAACTTGTTGATGGGTACTTTTGTAGTTTCCAATTTATGGGCATTACAATGCCATCTGCATCTCTACATATGGACATGTAGTATGTGAGAAAAGTCATTTTCATTCCTTACATGAATACCAAATTTAAGAAATCTGGAAAACTTGCAAATTATCAAAAGGCCCCCAATACATTACATATATAAAGGTGCAGAGCAAATAAAAATCTTAAACTCTAGACAAAGAGTTGCTATTAAAAAAAATAGGACCAAAAGTAAAGCCTAATTGGCACAGTTATAACACTATCCCTAATAAGGTAGGAGAAGTTTACATTTCTAAATGCTGAGTTTGATAAAGTTGCAAAAAGGAATATCACATAGGCCATATCCAGTCAGTTTTTAGGTGGTCCTCCATAATTATGTAGAATCCACGAAAAATTACCTGAACAGTATAGAACAGCATGTTCATTACCCTCTGATGCTTGGAAAGAAGAGTAGCAAGAATTATATGAATTCATTCATACCATGTTGCTAGACTGACTCACCACAAAAGAAAACATTCTGCAGGGGAAAGCAAACAAAGCCAACATCCTATGGGCATTGGTGAGATCCAATTGAAAGTAGAAGACAGAGTCCTTCATGGAATGTTTGCCCAAAACCACCTCCCCTCTCTTCACTGAGGAATAATATTCATAACCTGCAGAAGTTCTCTGAAATAAGCAGCTGATGACAATATTGTAGATGCAATCCATCTTGGGAGGAAAGATCTTGGACAAATGTACTACCCTAGGAATTGTGCAAAAATACATGGTGGGGGGCATTCCACGGTGCCTTAGTGGGTAAATTATTGCCTGCCACACTGGAGACCTGATCTATTCCCAGTGCCTGCCCATGCTAAGAAAAAAACAAATACACCATGCATTTCCTCATAAGAAAGGATAGGAGCATGTGGGTGTTGTTTCTACTGCTGTACATCCTGCTCAGATCCCAGCCTCTCCCCAGGAATCTTGGATTCACAGAGTATAACTGGTGGCAAGAAACCAGGTGTGCCTGAGGTAAAGGTTGTGTATTTAAATGGTCTCACTGTCCTTAGAGTGTGTCCAGTAGGTGTGCTTGGGCCTGCACAGTAGAGAACAGGAATTCTCATTCCTTAAAGGCAAGTCACAGTTATGGGAAATTTGTTCAGGGAGGAGGGAGTTAGAGGCAAGTGTGTCTGCCCAGGAAGCACAGGGTAGACCTGCTCTCCCTGTGAGGACCTCAGGAAAGGTCTGCTTCCAGAAGCCAGTGGCCCTGCAGAAACCATAAACAGTGTGTCAAGTTCCTACAGGAGACATTACCTGCTTCAAAGAAAACTATTACATGGAGTTTAATATTATATTTATGGAAAATAATTTGAGGGTTTTAGGAAAAAATGTGACCCTTTTTTATTGGAACAGAGAAATTAGAAGTTATTTATTAAATATAAATGGTATTAGGAATATTATTTAGATTACAGTAATAAATTGCAGACATATTATCATGACAACCTGATATTTTTAGATTATAATCAAATAATTTATAAAGAAAGGCAGTGTGTGTGAGTGTGAGACAATGATGCCATTTTATGTAATGGACTCATGTAAGGGTCTCAATATAAGTGCAGGGACCTGGACTTTGCTGCCACATGACAGGGAGGGACCGAATAGAGTCACTGGAAAGCTGCTCCTTGGGAGGACCAGGCTTTCCTTTCCTCCTCATTCCCCTGAGGATATGGGGCTCTTATGATGGTGTGTCAGGGATTACTGGCCTGAACATTTTCAGAAATCTGAGTTAAGTTGAAAGAAACCACTTCACAGGAAGGGGATATGTAAGTTTTGTCCACCTATTCAGGCACATTCAGAAGATGGTTCAATTCCCAAAATTCATAAAATTTTATTTAAAGTGTATGTATGTATTAAAGCATGCATTTTGTAGCAAAGAAACAAATTTCTGAGTCTGACTGTCCTATAAATGATAGCACTGTCTATAAAAGATGCAATGGCTGTTGTGGGAATTACTTACTGTGAAGAAAGAAAAGGGAAACACAGGCAAAGCCACCAAGGTCCCTGCATGCCCTCTGCTGGTCACGAGCACCTCCTGCAGCCCAGCCTCCTGGTTCCAGCAGAGGAGGTTTGTGTCTGGGTTTACATTGACTTCCTCTCACTGTGCCTCTCGCACAGCAATAGGTGCCCATGTCCTCGGCTCTCATACTGTCCAAGTAAACTTCATTCTTGGAGGTGTCCCTGGAGATGCTCAGTCGGGACTGAACTGCTGTGTTCTGGTATGTATCTCTCTCAACATCAATGCCACCAACCCACCCCAGCCCTTCTCCTGGAGCCTGGTGGACCCAGCCCACATTATAGCCAGTTAAAGAGAATCCAGAAATAGTGCAGGTGAGGGACAGGGTCTGCAATGTCTTCACCAGTCTAGGTCCCGGTTCTTGCAACTGTGCTTCAGACATGACACCTGGGAACAAGGAGAACCACGGTGAATTGTGTTCTTATTTCCATCAGCCCATTACCTTCATATCTGCATCCCTGAGACACTCACATCTGGGAGCTGCCACCAGAAAGAAGAAGAACAAAGAGGGTTGTTCATGTTGATGATGTCCATGATGCCCTGGGGATATTATCCAGACTGAGCAAGGACCTGAATTTAAGTAAATGTAGGCTTTGTGTTCATCTTGTTTCTAAAGTGGTGATTTGCATTTGGGAGGTGACTCTGTATGTAAAATGAAAGCAGATGAGGGGAGGTCCTTTTATTAGGGCACCTGGGAGAAGGATTCTGGCTGAGGCCTGGGAGCACACAGTCCTCTACCTGGGGCCCCCTCACTATTCCCTTTTTCCTTTACATTCTTTTGTGTGGAATGAGGAGATAGAAGGGGTCAAGGGCAAATAATGATATTGGGAATATGGTCACAGAGTCCCTACTCCCAATGATATATATTTATATGTATACACATGTGCATACATGAACATATTTGTGTATGCACTTACATGCACATATATTCCATACATATTATGTATTCCATACATATGGAACACATAATATAAAATGTGATTATATTACCTGTGAGTATTGGTTATCAGTGGAGGGAAGGGTGCTTGATGCCACTGTCTCCAGTTTGTTGATATTATTCTTCAGTTGTAACTTCTTCTTTTTGCATGGGAAGGCTCTGGGAATCAAACCCAGGTTCCCGACATGGAAGGCAAGAATTCTACCAAGAACTATCCTTGCATCTCCCCTTCTGTTGTAACTTTATATGTGAAATTTTAGCAAGTTGTCAGTGCTTTTTGCCAATCCACCATGGGAGTCAGAAAGGTCTTCTGAGTTCCCACACCTCTCACAACCATCACTGCCAAAAAACTAGTTGTCCTGACACTGCCCTGAAATGTCACACCTCATGGAGTTGATCAAAACCACTTACTTTTGATTCCTTCACCTGAACATTGACTGATTGATGCACTC
>PVIY010049202.1:0-16852 GCA_004026745.1 Myrmecophaga tridactyla | reverse complement strand
AGCCTGAGATGTGCCTGTAATCATGTTTTTAATAAACTGTCTGTGTCCTGGGGCATCAATAATGGTCACATAATACTTGGTGGTCTCACATTTCCACAGGGAGATATAACTAGTGATACCACACTCACGTTTAGCTTTTAGTTTACCCAAGACCCAGGCATACCTGAAGGACCCCTTTCCCATCTCAGCAGCCTCCTTCTCAAATTTTTCAATGATTCTTTTGTCAATTCTGCTGCATTTGTAGATCAGATGACCTGTTTTGGTGGACTCGCGCAAATCTATGTATCCAGTGACGACAATGTGGATATGAGTCTTTTCCTTTCCCATTTTGGCTTAAGATGTAGTGATGGTTTTTAGGACACCTGTGTTCTGGTGGCAAACCCATTGCAAAAAACCAAAAAATTTTTTTAACATTTTAAAATTGTGAAATATAACATATATACAAAAAAAGCACTCAGTTTCAAAGTGCATTTTGAAAGTGGCTGTACAGCACATTTCATATAGTATCTGTCCTTTCTGTGTCTTGCTTATTTCACTCAGTATTATGTTCTCAAGGTTCATCCATGTTATATGTTTCAGGACCTCATTTCATCTTATGCTGCATAATATTCCATCATATTTATCTACCTCATTTTGTTTACCCATTTGTCTGTTGATAGGCACTTGGATTGTTTCCATCTTTTGGCAATTGTAAATAGTGCCACTATGAACATCGGTGCACAATTGTCTGTTTGTGTCACTGTTTTCAAGCTCTTCTGGGTATATACCCGGTATTGGTATTGCCAAGTCATAGGGCAACTGGATATTTAGTTTTCTGAGGAACTAAATGGTACAGCTGCTGTCTTCCACAGCAGCTGTACCATTATACATACCCAACTGTAGTGAATAAGTCTTCTAGTTTCTTCACATCCTCTCCAACATTTGTAGTTTTCTGTTTAATAGCAGCCATTCTTAACCAGTGTGAGGTGATATCTCATTTGAGTCTTGATTTGCATTTCTCTTATAGGTAATGAAGACAAGATTCTCTTCATGTGCTTTTTAACTATTTGTATTTGCTCTTTGGAGAAATGTCTGTTCATATCCTTTGCCCATTTTATAATTGGGTTGTTTGTTCTTTTGTTGTTGTGTTATATAATTTCTTTATGTACACAAAATATCAAACCTTTATCTGATATATGGTTCCCAAATATTTACTCCCATAGAGTTAACTGCCTCTTCACCTTTTTGACAAGTTCTTTGAGGCACAGAAGCTTTTGATTTTGAGGCATTCCCATTTATCTATTTTTCTTTTGTTGCTTGTGCTTTGAGTGTAAAGTTTAAGAACCTACCTCCTATTACTAGGTCTTGGAGATGTTTCCCTATATTTTCTTCTGTGAGTTTTATGGTACTGCTGGCTCTTATATTTAGGTCTTTGATCCATTTGAAATTAATTTTTGCATAGGGTGTAAGGTAAGGGTCCTGTTTCATTCTTTTGGCTATAGTTATCTAGTTCTCCAGTGCCCGTTTACTGAAAAGTCTATTCTTTCCCAATTCTCTTGATTTTGGGGCCTAGTCAGAGATTAAATGACCATAGATTTGATGGTCAGTCTCCACGCTCTGATTCTGTTCCATTTGTCAGTACTTTTATCTTTGTGCCAGTACCATGCTGTTTTGACCACTGTGGCTTTAATAGTAAGCTTTAAAGTCTGGAAGTGTTAGTCCTCCCACTTTGCTCTTTTTTAGGCTCTCTTTAGCTCTTCAGGGTCTCTTTTCCTTCTAAATAAATTTAATAACAAGTTTTTCCAAGTTTTTAAAGTAGGTTTTTGGAATTTTGATTGGTAGTGCATTAAATCTATAGATTCTTACCTATGAGCACTAATGTCTTCCCATCTATTTAGATCTTCTTTGATTTCTTTTAACATAGTTTTGTAATTTTCTGTGTACAAGTCACTTACACCTCTCATTAAGCTTATTCCTAGATATTTGATTCTTTTAGTTGCTGTTTTGATTGGATTTTTTCCTCAGTTAGGTCATTACTTGTATGGAAACATTACAGATTTTTGTGCATTGATCTTGTATCCCAGCACTTTGCTGAATTTGTTTTATTAGCTCAGGTAGCTTTGTCCTAGATTTCTCAGAATTTTCCAAATATAGGATCATGTCATCTGCAAATAATGCATGTTTTACTTCTTCCTTTCCTATTTGGATTCTTTCATTCCTTTCTCCTGCCTGTTCACTCTAGCTAAAACTTCTAGTATAATGTTAAATAACAACAGTGACAGTGGGTGTCATTGTCTTGTTTTGTCTTGATCCTAGGGGAATGCTTTTAATCTTTCTCTGTTGAGTATGATGTTGACTGTACGTTTTTCATATATGCCGTTTATCATATTGAGGAAGTTTCCGTCAATGCTTACTTTTATAAAAAATTTTTTTATTTAAGAAAACAAACAATACACTTAGATTGACCAAAAATGGATATCTTAGTTAGCTTAACCATAATCATATTTAAACTATCCGTATAATCATTGTAAAGCCTGTATTTGCCCAGTAAATTTCATAAACCAATTTAAAATTAAGGCAACAAGGAAAAACATCTACAAATTCAGATCGCTAAGTTCTAAGTATTAAACACTAACTTAGTTAGATACCATTTGATCAGCTGTCAAAACTGTTAATATTCTCAAAATATCAAGTAGAAAGTTCTTATAAATATCTGTGTTCTAGTTTGCTAGCTGCCAGAATGCAATATAACAGAAGCAGAATGGCTTTTAAAAAGGGAAATTTAATAATTTGGTAGTTTACAGTTCTAAGCCTGAGAAAATGTTCCAATTAGAACAAGTCTATAGAAATGTCCAATCAAAGGGATCCATCCAGGTAAAGATACCTTGGTTCAAGAAGGCCGATGAAGTTCAGGGTTTCTCCCTCAAGTGAGAAGGCACATGGCAAACATAGAGTTTCTCTCTTGTCTGGAAAGGCATATGATGAGCATGGTCAGGGTTCCTCTCTCATCTGGAAGGGCGCATGACGAACATGGCATCATCTACTAGCTTCTTCTCCTGGCTTCCTGTTTCATGAAACTTCCCGGGAGACATTTTCCTTCTTCATCTTCAAAGCGCTGGCTGATGGACTCTCTGCTTTGTGGTGTTGCAGCGTTCTCTGCTCTCTCCGAATCTCCTTCATTCTCCAACATGTTTCCTCTTTTATAGGACTCCAGAAATTTATCAATACCCACCCAAGTGAGTGGAGACATGTCATCACCTAATCCAGTTTAACAACTGCTTTTGATTAAATCACATCTCCAGGAAGATGATCTGATTACAGTTTCAAACATACAATACTGAATAGGGATTAGAAGAAACGGTGCCTTTACAAAATGGGATTAGGATTAAAACATGGCTTTTCTAGGGTTCATACATCATTTCAAACCACATATCTACATTGCTATAGTAATCACCTATATTGCTGAATATTTTCCTAATTTCAGGAAAATATGAAGATACAAGTAGTTTTACAATTAACATGAAAATCATAACCACCTGAAATGGATATCTTAGTTTATCCATAGGCATACTTAGAAAAAAATCTAAGTAATCATCATAAAGCCTGTTTATGCAGTGTGTTTCATAAACCAATTTAAAATTAAAGCAAGGAAGGAAAAATATCTATAGACACAGGTATCAGAATTTCTTAAATTCTAAACATTAAACACTATCTTAGATACCATTTGTTTAACTCTCAGAACTGTGTGTTCTCAACATATCAAGTAAAAAGTTACTACGTGTATCAACTTTGCTTTAGTAGTGAGCTGTGTTACTAAATATTTAAAAAAAATTTTTTTTCTTATTTCAGGAGTTTATCTAATATTACTATAACTGCCTTTAGTTTTTTTTTAACCTTTTTTGTTGTAAAATATGACATATTTATACAAAGAAAAGAAAGGAAAAAAGCAATAATTTTCAAAGCACACTTCAACAAGCAGCTACAGAACAGTGTCCAGAGTTTGTCCTGGGCTACCATGCCTTTATCTCAGATTTTTCCTTCTAGCTGCTCCAAAACACTGGCGGCTTTATCAGAGTTGTCATAATGGAATCATATAGTATCTGTCCTTTTGTGTTAGCATTATATCCTCACAATTCACCCATGTTATCCTATGTTTCAGGACATCATTTTGTCTAAATGCTGCTTAATAGTCCATTGTATGTATATACCACATTTTGTTTTTCCACTTGTCTGTTGATGGGCACCTAAATTGTTTCTATCTCTTGACAATTGTGAGTAGCGTCACTATGATCATCAGTGTGCACATGTCTGTTTGTGTCACTGCCCTCAGCTCTTCTGGGCATATACCAAGTGTGGTAGTTACGTCCAGGTGTCAACTTGGCCAGATGAAGGTACCTAGTTCTGTTGCTGTGGAGATGAGCCAGTGGCATGTGAACCTCATCTGTTGCTGATTACATCTGCAGTCAGCTAGGAGGCTTGCCTGCTGCAAAGAATGATGTTTGATTTAATTGACTGGAAGCTTAAATTAGAGAGGTCCAAGCATATCTCATCTCAGCACTCGCAGCTCAGCCCGGGCCTTTGGAGATGCAGAAAGGAATCACCTCAGGCAAAGTTGTTGGAATTCAGAGGCCTGGAGAGAAGTCCAGCAGAGATCACCCTGTGTCTACCCGTGTAAGCAAGAACCTCAGTTAAAAGTTAGCTGCCTTTCCTCTGAAGAAGTATATATTTTGAACTAAGTAAATCCCCTTTTATTAAAAGCCAGTCCATTTCTGGTGTGTTGCATTCCGGCAGCTAGCAAACTAGACCACCAAGTATTGGTATTGCCAGGTCATAGGGCAACTCAGTAGTTAGTTTTCTGAGGAATCACCAAATTGATTTCCACAGCGGCTGAACCATTTTACATTACCACCACAGTGAATAAGTGTGCCAATTACTCTGCATCCTCTCCAACATTTATAGTTTCCTGTTTGTTTAATAGCAGCCATTCTTATAGGTGTGAGGTGATATCTCATTATCTCTTTGTCATCTTAATTTGCATTTCCCTGATAGCCAGTGAAGATAAGCAGCTCTTTGGAGCTTTTAGCCATTTGCTTTTTTTAAAAAAAAAAGCACCCCATGTGCTTTTTAGCCATCTGTATTTGTTCTTCGGGAAAGTGCCTATACATTTCCTCTGCCCATTTTATAATAAGCTTTTTTATTGTATAGTGTAACAGATATACAAAGCCAAGAAATAAAAAAGCAATGGTTTTCAAAGCACTCTTCAACACATAGTTATAGGACAGATCCCAGAGTTTGTCATGGGCTACCATACGATCCTCATATTTTTCCTTCTAGCTGCTCCAGAATATAGGAGGCTAGAAAGCTTAAATATTTTTTTTTATCTCCACAATTGACTTCCTTTCTTTCTTTTTTGTGAAAAATAACATATAAACAAAAGAGAGTTTGACATGGGTTACAGTTTCACAATTTGATGTTTTTATATCTAGCTGCTCTAAGATACTGGAGACTAAAAGAAATATCAGTATAATGTTTCAGCAGTCATACTTCTCTGTATAACTTCACTGTCACCTTTGGTCTTTTTCCCACTTTTTAGGCGTATTTGGGCTGTGGCCATTCTAACTTTTGCGTGTTAGGAAGAGTCTTTCGCTAATATGAGGTAGGAAGATGGAACTATCTGATGTTCTGGAGAGGCTGGACTCTCAAGGTTTCAGGACTTATCTGGTCCAGGGACCCATCTGGAGGTTCTAGTTTCTGGAAAGTTACCGTAATGCATGGAACGCTTGTGGAATCTTATATATTGCCCTCGGTGTTTCTTAGGATTGGCTGGAATAGTCTTGGTTGGGGGTTGGCAGATTATAATAGGTAGCGATGTCAGTGGCAGATTTTAATAGGTAGCTATTATGCAAGCAACTGAAGCTTGGGTAAGAGCAATTTACAGAGTAGCCTCTCAACTCTATTTGAACTCTCTCTGCCACTGATTCTTTATTAGTTACACTTCTCCAATGTCATATTCATATCTTTTACCGTATCTTCCCTCAACTTATTGATTTGATTTTTTAATTGATTTAGCATGTTCGTTTGAATGTCAACTATTGTATCTCTTTTTAATTGTTAGTTTGTTCCTTTTACTGGGCCATATCTTCTTTCTTCCTAGTGTGACTTGTAATTTTTTAGTGATGTCTTGGCGTCCAGTTTCCTTAATTAGTGTATTCTGGAGGTTGTTGTCACTCTTTTTACCTAGGATTTTCTTGTTTGGCTTTCCTCTGTATCTGTTCTTTGGCATTCATTTCCAGTTATTCTAGACCACTAACATAGCTAATGTTTAACTGGTTTGGAATTTTTCAGCTTTTGTTTTTGTCATTCTTGCTCTGCCTTGTATTGAACCATTTTTTGCATGTGTGGAGGGTCTCCCCAGATATGCTTGACCCCAATAAGATTTTCTTAGACAAGACAGTCCCGGTTCTCAGGATGAGGGTCTAATCAGCATCAAGTTTCCCTGTATGTGAGACCCAGCAGGTTTCTGTCTTTCCTATGGAGCCTCTAGACTCTGTGCTTTTCCTGTCCGGCAGGTGGCGCTGTTCTCCCACAGTTTTAAGTGGTGAAGAGTGGTGCACAGCCTTTAATTTCTCAGCTTGCCAGGGGCATGGCTGAGTTGGAAGGCAAGCTCAGGTGTTTCTGATTCACAGCCCCTGGGGTCTGAATGCTCTTGAGGAGGGCTGCCACTTCAGCTGGGCTCTACCCTGAGTTTTTCTGGGGAAAATAAGCTCTTTAGGGAATTATCTCCTTCACTTGACTTACTGATTTGTCTCTCAGACCTATGTTTAAGTCTGCCCTTGATGGGTCAGGGCTGACAATTGAAAATGCTTGAGGCTTTCTCTAAGGAGCAACTTAGAATACCTTAACAAAAGAAAGGAAAAATACATAGAGAAAGAAAATATAAAATAAAATAACTTTTCAGAACCAATCCCCAGCCACCAGCATTTGCTAGTCAAGAGCTGGAATTGGTACCTGGCTCTTTGTGCTCTTTATCTTGGGTCACAGCCGTTTTCTAATATTCTGAGATTGGCTGCCTCTGTTTTTTTTTTTCTCCCCTTTCATCATACCCATCTTTTCTCTCCCACAGTTACTTCCCTGCTTTTTCTGAGTTTATATGTTCTTGGAGCTTGTAGTCAGCAGTACAAATTTGTTAATTGAAAATGCAATTAGAATTTGGTTGAGCTGCATTCCCTTACTCGTAGTAGACAGTGCTTCATTTTCCCACAGGGAAGTGTCTCCAAACTTCACCTGCTGTGCTAGACTAGTTTGGAGGGACATCAGCCTCTGATATTTGGGGGCTTTTCTTACAGTTCTGTGCTATCATTTTGGCCCTGCCGCCCATTCCAGACTGGTTTACATTGTGTCCGGTCACGTATGTCCCCCAAACAGTTGGTCCAGACAGTTCAAGGCTGTTTACTAGCTGGTCCATAGGACTAACTGAATTCCACACTTCCCTATGCTATCATTTTGCCCTGCCTTGATTCCAGTGTTTTAAGTGTGCTGTAATAAGTAAGTGTGTAGTATGTAGCAATTATTTAGGGATTTGAAAAAAGTGAATGTGTATAGAAGTATTTCTTTATTCTAATCATTATAAATTGTTTCCTTCTTATAATAGTGGGTTAATTTATAAACCATTCTTTGTTTTATTTTAGTCCCAGAAATCCTGGATAGAAAGTACTTTGACCAAGAGGGAATGTGTATATATTATCCCAAGTTCCAAGGACCCTCACAGGTAAGAATACCTTTTATTTCCTTGAGGCTCTTCTAAATATTTATATTTAAATCATGCAATTAATATATTTAAAAAATCAGTAAATTATTTGTAGTAATTTTTCTTCTTTTGGGATTTGGAGAAAGAGAGATATTGTTAGCAAGATAACAGCATTTTGAAGCTCCTACTGACATTTACAGCATGAAACTTCTTCTCCTAAGTATCCCTCTATCCTTATGTTCTCTTAAATCAGGCTAATATATTATAAAATAAGAGGGGCTCTCTAACGTAACTTGAATTGAAAAGTTCAAGATGTATGCATATCTATTTATTCAGCATTCTGCTGGGTGCTTAACTCTTTGGTTTATGTTGAAGAAACTAGTTGTGTTTATTTTTATTCATGTGATTACCTTGTATGGAGTTCTTTTTTCTTCATTTGCCTTTGGTCTATTATCTAGTGTCTAGTTTCCCTCCCTCAACTTTTACTTGTTAATTCTTTCTTTTGCTGGACTGATCATTAAGTTAGATAACTTTGTTTCTTTCAATTTTTAGATCCTGTGATTTTTTTTTTCTTTAAAAAGTTATTTTCTGTTTTAAATGTATGTTTTCTTACAATGCCATATCACTTTTCTTAACCAGAGAGGATAAATGACATTTCCAAGGTCACGTAGCTAGTAATTCATAAAAATAGGATTAGAATTTAGTTCTCCTTAATTCATCTGTAAGATATTTTTTCTTTCAATGAGAGAAAAGTGTGATTTTCTAACAGAGCTGGTTAGTGTTTTTATCCTAGTGGAAATAATTTCGTATGTATAGGACATTTGCAAAAAATAGTACCCCTTAGGGAAAATTCCAGTATCCCCCCCACTCTCCATACCCGGAACCACAATTTTTAACATTTTGCCCACTCATGCACGTCTTCTCTCTCTCTTTCCTTTCCTTCCTTCTCCCTCCCCCCATCTCTTACTTTTCTGTCCTCCATCTGTTTTCTGAACATTTGACAGGTGGTTGCACACGTCATACTCCTTGAACACATAATAATTCATGTACATTTCTTACAAATAACGATATTCCTTTATGTAATCATTTTA
This sequence comes from Myrmecophaga tridactyla, assembly GCA_004026745.1. Lineage (NCBI taxonomy): Eukaryota > Metazoa > Chordata > Mammalia > Pilosa > Myrmecophagidae > Myrmecophaga > Myrmecophaga tridactyla. Next base: position 8,035 of record PVIY010049202.1, on the reverse strand, counting down.
AGTGCAGTTATCAAGTTCAAGAAATTTAACATTGATATCCAGCTTATAGTCTAAATTCCTATATTTTCCTTAGGCCCCAGTAATGTTCCTTTCAGCCTTTTCTCTTCCTAGCCAGTATCAGGTAGTGCATTTAATTGTCATTATAGCATTAGTTTCTCTTTCTTTCTTTCTTTCTTTTTTGTAATTTTAGAAACATACATAAAACATAAACTCTTCCTAGTCCAGCCTCTGCCAAGCAGTACCATTTGGTGATATTAATCACATTCGCAATGTTGCAGTAGCCTCACCACCATCCATTACTAGAACTTTCCCTCCACCCCAAGCGGAAACCTTGCTCTCATTTTGCATTTGCTCCCTATTGCCCCTATAATCTATACTTTCTATGAATTTGCGTATTCCCTTTATTTTTTTGTGTCTACCATGGGACTTAAGTTTAATATCCTGAATCTGTAACAAATTCTCATTTACTTTGATACCAACTTCAGTAGCATACCTAAACTGCATTCCTGTACCGCTCTGTCCTCAAACCTTTGTGTAGTTCTTGTCACAATTTACATATTTTTACAGTATGTGTCCAAAGCCGTTAATTTTTCATTACTTATTGTGTATTTGTCTTTTGAATACTGTAGTAAAAGGTGGAATTACAAATCGAAAATATAATAGTAGTGGTGTTTATATCTGCCCATGTCATTATCTTTACTGGAGGTCTCTATTTTTTCATGGGGCTTCAATCAGTTGTCCATTGTCTTTTCCTTTCAACCTGCAGAACTCCCTTTAGCATTTCTTGAGGACCTATCTAGTGGTGATGAAGTCCTTCAGCTTTTTTTTTTATCAAAGAATGTCTTAATTCGTCCCTTGTTATTTTATTTTTATTTATTTATTATTTTTTACATGGGCAGGCACCGGGAATCGAACCCAGGTCCTCTGGCATGGAAGGCAAGCATTCTTGCTGACTGAGCCACCGTGGCCTGCCCTCGTCCCTCGTTTTTGGAAGACAGTTTTGTCAGATATAGAAATCTTGGTTGGCGTGTTTTTGCTTTTTGCAGTTTAAATGTCATCCCACTGCCTTTTCGCCTCCATAGTTTCCAATGAGAAATCGATGCTTAAATCTTATGAGGTGCTCTTGTATATGATATGTTGCTTCTCTCTTGTGGCTTTCACGGTTCTCTCTTTGTCTTTGGCACTTGATAGTTTGATTATAACTTTGTGTGGTGTGGGTCTATCCTGTTTGGAGTTCATAGAGCATCTTAGATGTGTACAGTATGTCTTTTGTTAAATTTGGTAAGTTTTCAGCCATTATTTCTTTAGGCATTCTTTCTTTTTTCACCATTTGGTACTCTTTCAGTGTGTGTATTAGTATACTTGATGGTGTTCCACAGGTTACTTATGCTCTGTTTGCTTTTCTTTATTCTTTCCTGTCTGCTTCTCAGATTGGATGATTTCAATTTTCTTATCGTCTGAGTTCACTGATTTTTTTTTTTTTTTCTTCAATTCCAATCTGTTGGTGAATCCCTCCAGGGAATTTTTTTTTTTTTTAACTTTTTTTATTGTGTAGTATAGCATATATTACAAAGCAAAGAAATAAAAAAGGAATAGTTTTCAAAGCACTCTTCGACACAGTTTCAGGACAGATCTCAGAGTTGTCATGGGCTACCATATGATCCTCTAAGGTTTTTTCTTCTTAGCTGCTCTAGAATATAGGAGGCTAGAAGGCTTAAATATTTTTTTATCACTGCAATCGACTTATTTTCTTTCTTTTTTTAAAAAAACGACATATAGAAAAAGCAATAAATTTCAAAGCACAGCACCACAATTAGTTATAGAATATATTTCAGAGTTTGACATGGGTTACAATTCCACAATTTTAGGTTTTTACTTCTAGCTGCTCTAAGATACTCGAGACGAAAAGAGATATCAATTTAGTGATTCAGCAATCATATTCATTTGTTAAATCCTGTCTTCACTGTGTACCTCCACCATCACCTTTGATCTCTCTATCTGTCTCTTTAGGGGTGTTTGGGCATTCTAACTTTTTATGGCCATTCTAACTTTTTCATGTTGGAAGAGTCTATCACTAATATGGGGTAGGGAGATGTAACTATCTGATGTTTCCTCCAGGGAATTTTTCTTTTTTTTTTTTTTTTTTGGCATGGGCAGACACCAGGAATGGAACCTGGGTCTCTGGCATAGCAGGCTCGAGAACTCTGCCTGCTGAGGCACCATTGCCGCCCCCTCCAGGGAATTTTTAATTTCTGTTACTGTGGCTTCCTCTGGTATGTTCCTTTTCATAAATCTCTTTATCGAAATTTCATTTTTGTTCATCTGTCATTTTTTCTGATTTTCTTTAGTTCTTTGTCCATGTTTTCTTTTATCTCTTTTAGCATATTTAGGATCAAACTTTGAAAGCCTTTGTCTGGAATATTTCAAGTCTGATCTTTCTCATTGATGGTTTCTAATGCTTCAGTTTTCCCCTGTGTCTGGGCCATCATTCCTGTTTCTTTGTGTGTTTTGTAACCTTTTGTGGAAACGTAGACATTGTGGTGTTGTAACATGTTATCGCTGGAATTTATACTCTGAGGCTTCTGTCCCTTAAGCTTGTATCTAACTAGGGTTATGACCACATTTTCCTTGAATGCCAGAAGCTAACAAGAAAAAAGAAAGAAGGGAAAAAAGTAAACCTTTTCCTATCTTTACAGATTGATCCTTGTGAGTACTCCTTATCAGAACTTACTGTTCTAATTTGGTAGCTGCCAGAATGGAATATACCAGAAGCAGAATGGTTTTTAAAGGGGGGAGTTTATTAAGTTTCAAGTTTACAGACTGTGAAAATGTCCCAATTAAAACAAGTTTATAAAAATGTCCAAATTAAGGCACCAACAAGAGGTTACCTTCACTCAAGAAAGGCAGATGAAGTTCAGGGTTTCTCTCTCAACTGGAAAGGCACATGGTGAACATGGTGACATCTGCTAGCTTTCTCTCCGGGCTTCTTGTTTCATGAAACTCTCCTAAGGTATTTTCCTTTTTCATCTCCAAAGGTTTCTGGCTGTGTGGGCACTCGTGGTTCTTGTGGCACTTTCAAAAATGTTTCCTCTTTTAAGGATTCAAATAAACTAATCAAGACCCACCTGGAATGGATGGAGTCACATTTCCCTCTAATCAAAGGTTAATAGTCACAATTGGGTGAGCCACATCTCTGTGGAGATAATCTAGTCAAGTTTCCAACCTACAGTGCTGAATAGGGATTAAAAGAAACGGCTGTCTCCATAAGATGAATCAGGATTAAAACTTTTGTGGGGTACACAATCCTTCCAAACTGGCACATTTTTCTATATAGAGAGTTTAGAGAATAAAGCCAAAGTGTAGTAGTTTTCCTGGTCCTTTCTGCACGTTTTCTGTCTTGGGAATTCCCCCATTTACATGGTTCCAAGTGTCCCCCTCTTTCCTAGGAAGCAGTTTCCTCATCATTTTGAGCACTGTACCATGTGTCCTGTAGCCAGCAATCCCTTGCTCTAGGCAGTCACTTGGCTACTTTCCCACAGTGTTTTGTAGGTGAGGTTTCTGAGCCATTTTCTACACAAAGGGCAAATTGTGGGATAGCGAGTTGTTTAGACCACCACCAGACAGATTGGGCCAGACACACATATACTCAGTATGTGTAAGAAGTTTCATCTGCTCCCTTTGGATCTGTGACCAGGAGTCTGTACTGGGAACTTGGGTTGGCTTTTCACCTGGCTTGTGAATGTTGGGGAAGGGCAAGCCAGTACCCAGGAGATCCTTTTGGTTTAATGTATCTTTTTTTTTTTTGATTTGGTGCTTGACCTGATACTCAAATCCTTTAACTGTTTTATGGAACTTTGGGAAAAATGTTTCTGCCAGTTCTTGCTAGTTGGTCAAAGCTTCTGTGGGGGAACAGATCCTGAAGATGCTCAGTCCACCATCTTTATTGTAGTAGTGCCTCAGTATTTGAAATTTCAGATTGATTTTGTACAAATAATACATTCACCTGCTTATTCACTTGGTTACAGGGTGCTGAAACTATAAGTGAAGGTCTCCTTCCTGTCCCTGTGCCTTCAGCTACCAAATTCCCCTTTCTAAAGACACCATTACTACCCAATACTTGAAATTCCTTCAGAAGTAGGTAAACGTTTGCCTATACAAGCAGATGTTTTATGTATTTCCTCAGTTTTTCTTTTTAATACAAACACACATTGTGTATATTACTTATCTAAGAGATAATTACCTCATCTTAAAAGTTATATCCTATTTAATTATATGTCAGGACTGAATTTGTTTTACTAGTTCCTCACTGATGGTCATTTTAGGTATTTTCAGGGCTTTTTTTTTTTCCTATTAAATTTCCATATAGATTGTATTAGTTTACATTCCCTCCTGCAGATATACAACTGTTCTCTATGTTCTCATAAAGTTAATGACTTAAAAGGTTAAAATAATCTATTTTAATCACATGGATGAAAAATATCATATTGCAGTTTTAATTTGCATATTTCTTGTGAAGTATCTTTTCATATGATTTTTCTTTCTTGGAGCTATCTTTTAAAATGGTTTTCTTTGATTTATATTAGAATTTTTTCCTTATTGATTTGAAGAAGTAGAAGCTATTTGTATTAGAGAACCATCCCTTTGTCTTCAAATATTTTATTTTCAGCTCATCTTTAGACTTTATTAGTGACATATTTTGCCACTTAGAAATGTATTTTTACGTGGTTAAGTTTGTGGTTCTTTTATGGTTTCTAGGTTTTATGTCACAGCTAATTGTATTAAAATATGGAAACCATGGGAGTTAAAATAAATTACATGAATGTATAAGTCAGGATATATATGATCTGTGATATCTGCTGTAAAATTATACTAAATATATAATTTTGCAATGCTTTGTACTTTTATATGGGTTTTATATAATTTACATAACTAAATTTTTTTTTCCTCCTTCAAGTAATATATTTTGTCTGTTGTTTACAGATGCCTTCCAGGATGTCAGATATGTCAACAACTTGTCAGGTAAGTTTAAAATCACCAGAATTTAAGATAATAACTAGATTTTGAAAAGAACAAAACAAAGCTATTGGGAACATCTCTTAGAATATAGTGGGATAATATTCACAGACTTCTACACTTGAGGGGTACCTTATCCAGACTTAAGAGATGAGGGATCCAGTAAGGCTTCTTGAAATTTAGGTGGTGCTTCCTTTGCTATGTCATAAGTTGAGCATGAGTTAGTTGGATAGAGGTTGGATATAAAGAATTTTAGGCGCAGAGAACAGGATGTGGTATGACTCTGCAGTGAAAAAAGGTAGTTTTTATCAAGAAACTGCAGAATATCAGATTTAAGACTGGGATTGGAGAAGTCTGAGCCTGAAAAATGAAGTAGAAGGCAGTTTGTTTTGGGCTCCTACACATAATCTTGGATTTCGTGTTAAAATAAGAAGAGTAACATGCTCAGATTTTTTTCATTTTTAAAAGACTAGTTGGCATTTTAAGGAAATTTGTTTAGGAAAGTTTTGAACTAATTCTGGCACAAAAAGGAGATCTGAGTTAATGTAGTACTGATGATGGAGAGTGGCAGACATATTTGAAGATATAATGAGATAAATTCGATAGGATTTGGTGGCTGTAGTACCAAAGCAAAGATTTGAAGATTTTTTTCTTGCACAGCAGAATAAATGATACTATTCATTAAGGTCTGATGAAGAAATACAGAGGAAGAAGACAAGTTGGCTTCTGGTTGGTAGGCTAGGAGCAAAGGTGGGTAGAATGAGATCATTTTAGATATACTGTGTTGTTTTTCAAGGAAGTAAGTAAAGGAAAATATAGTTGTATAATAGTTGCCCCCATTTTTACTATTTCCAGTGGAATGCACAGTTTCCTCCATCTTCCTGTAAATGGCTGGTTCCATCTGGTGTCATTCCTTTTGGGCTCAAGAATGCCTTTTGGGTGGGCCATGGTGGCTCAGCAGGCAAGAATGCTTGCTTGCCATGCCAGAGGACCCGGGTTTGATTCCCGGTGCCTGCCCATGTGAAAAAAAAAAAAAAGAATGCCTTTTAAAATTTTGTAAAATTGCAGGTATGCTGCAAATGAATTCGCTCAGCTTTTGGTTTATCTGAAAATATGTTTCTTTCAATCTCATTTTTCTTTTTTCAATCTCATTTTTGAAGGATATTTTGACTAGAAAAAAAATTCTAGTTTGATAGTGTTTTCATTTCAGCACCTTAAAAATATTGTCTTCTGGCCATTGTTTATAATAAGTGAAAAGTCAACTGTCCTAAGTATAGTTGTTCCCCTGTAGACAATTTATCTTCCTTCTCTGGGTGCTTTTAAGATTTTTTTCCTGTGTGTATGGGTTTCAGCAGTGTGTCTCTAATATGCCTAAGGTTGATTCCCGTATTTATCCTCTGCTTGGATAAATATCTGCAAGTCGATACTTTTTCTCAGAATTAGGATGTTTTCAGTCATTGTTTCTTCAAATATTTTTCTACTGCATTCTCTCTACCTTCTGAGACTATAGTTACCCATGTATATGATTGCTTGATAATTTCCACAGGTCAGTAAGACTTTTTAAAATAAATTAATATTTTTCTCTATTAGGTAATTTCTTACCTAATCTGTCTTCATATTTGCCTAACCCCTCTTCTTACAATCGCCAGTGTGTTGTTAAACCCAGCTAATCAGATTTTCGTTATTTACATCACATTATATTTTTTCAGTTTTAGAATTTTCATTTATTCTTTGTTATAGTTTCCATTTCACTGTTGAGTCGCCCTATGTTTATTATCCTTATTATGACAATTCCTTAAAGTCCTTGAATGTGAATATAATAACTTCATTAAAGTCTTTAATTCTAGTATCTGCCTCATCTAGCATCTGTTTCTATTGACGATTTTTTTCTGTTTTTGGGGGGTGGGGGGGTACATGGTCCAGGAATCAAACCTAGGTCTCTCACATGGAAGGCGAGCATTCTACCACTGAACCACCCGTGTGCCCTGTTAATTTTTTATTGTATGATGGACATTGTGAATGATACATTTTAGGGGTTCTGGATTGTATCATCCCTTGAAAGGTTAAAAAGGTGTTGAGTTTTGCTCTAAAAGGCAGTTAAATTATTGGTAAATTATTTTATCACATCGGGCTTGATTTTATTCTGTTGGGGCAGCTCTATTTCTGTTTTGAATTTATTTGTAGGATGTGACCTAACTCCTAAGGTTTTACCTTTTTGGAATCTCAGCTGAATCCCCAAGGTACTCAGTGATGTCTTGTTACTCTGAAACTAAAACTGTAATGTCTTCCAGGCCTTTATGACCCTGTTCTCAGTTCCACAGTAGGTGATTTCTGGTAGGTCTTACCGTCTTTCCTTACACAGTTGTAGCTCAGCTGATAGCTGTAGGTAAATCCCCATGCAGGTTTCTTTGTCTTCTGTATTGTTCCCTTTCCTCTGGTATGCTGCCCCACAAATTCCAACTCTGGAATTCTTTGCTCTATCTCCTCACTCAACTCAGTCAATCACTCATTTTCTGCCAACGCCTCACTTCTGTGTGCCCTGTTTGAAAAATTGCCACCAGGTAGAAAGTCCATGCTATCATGGGTGATTATTACTGCGTTTTTCTCATTTCATGGATCAGAGTCCCATGCTTCCTTTTTTCTAATGCCTGAAAACAGTCAGACTACTCCCAGGCTCAGTCTTTACTAGAGTGACTCACAGGAGCCAGTAATTAGTGATACTCACGACTAAGTTTTCTTATAGTGAAAGGATGTAAATCTAAATATGCAGAGGGAAAAGGCTTGTGAGGTGAAGTTGGGAAGAATCCAGTCAGAAGCTTCTAAGAGTCTGTCTCTACTGGATTCTTTGCAAATACTTATTTATTCACTATTCAAATCACTCTGGGATTTATCGGGGCATGACATTGGACACAATTCCTCAGGCGGGTTGATTTAGATTGTGTATTTCAGAAAATTTAGGTTCTAGACATAGTAAACCTCTCTGCCTTTGGTCTCAATACAAGTAGGTGAAGGTCTAGAGTAT
>PVIY010049201.1:0-16837 GCA_004026745.1 Myrmecophaga tridactyla | reverse complement strand
CAATAGAAACTATGGAAGACAGTTTGGTGGTTCCTGAGGAAACTAAATATCAAGTTGCCCTATGATACAGCAATAGCACTACTTGGTATATACCCAAAAGAGCTGAAAGCAATGACACAAATAGACATTTGCACACCAATGTTCATAGCAGCATTATTCACAATCACCAAAAGGTGGAAACAAACCAAATGCCCATCAACAGATGAGTGGATCAACAAAATGTGGTATATACATATGATGTTATATTATGCAGCAGTAAGACGAAATGATGTCCTGAAGCACATGACAAGATGGATGAGCCTTGAGGACATAATGCTGAGTGAAATAAGCCAGACAACAAAAGGACAGATACTGTATGATTCCACTTTTATGACCATGGAAAAGGTGAAATCTGAGGCTTATAATACAGAATATAGGAGACTTAGAGATACACAGAAGCTAGAGATGGGTGAACTGTTAGCTAGTGAGATTGAACTCTAACGTAAGGGAATAGATAGAAGTGAAGGAGGTTCTCTAGTGAGTCCATATGTAATATTACCATATTGAAGATGAACAAGGTTGAAAGTGGTTGTATAGACCTACGTGTCCCACTGATTAACACTAGAAATATAAATAAGTTCTTGCAAGAACTCCTTCAAAGGTATGTTGTGTACATAGAGTGTTTAAGTCCAGGGTACAGGGAGAAAACTGTTATTGCATGCTATGGGCTATGTTTAAAAGGAAAATATCAGCACTACCACAGCAACAGCAGAGGTAAATAATGGAAGGAGGGACAGGAGTTAAGAAGAGGTTTAGATCTCCTATTTGGTGTTTATTAGTTTTCTTTCTCTTGGGAACAATGAAATTATCTAAGATTAGAGTGTCAATGGACTGTGGACTCTGGGCACTGCTGTAGTTTGCTAGCTGCCAGCATGCAACACACCAGAGACGGATTGCTTTTAATAAAAGCGGATTTATTTCATTAGTTCTGCAGAGGAAAGGCAGCTAACTTTCAACTGAGGTTCTTTCTTACACTGGAAGGCACATGGTGATCTCTGCTGGCCTTCTCTCCAGGCCTCTGGGTTCCAACAACTTTCCCGGGGGTGATTCCTTTGTGCATCTCCAAAGGCCTGTGCTGAGCTGCGAGTGCTGAGATGAGGTATGCTGAGCTGCTTGGGCTGTGCTACATTGCACTCTCTCATTTAAGCACCAGCCAATTAAATCAAACATCATTCATTGCAGCAGGCACGTCTCCTAGCCGACTGCAGATGTAAATCAGCAACGGATGAGGTTCACATGCCATCAGCTCATGTCCACAGCAATATAACTAGGCATCTTCACCTGGCCAAGTTGACAAATAAATCTAACTACCACAGGCACTATACATGATGCCTGAGGAATGCAGGTGGCTGAAGGATGCACTGACTGAGAAATAAATTGGCAAACGACTGTGTATACATATGATTGAATGTTGTACTGCTACAAAAAGGAATGAAGTTGTGAGGCATGCAATAATGTGAATGAATGTGTGAGACATTTGGTGAGGCAAAATAAGCCAGAAACAAAAAAGCAATTATGGTGTGGTCTCCTTTAAAAAATGCTTACAAGAAAACAGGGGCCTAGATTGTAAGCTCTTATAGCAGACACATTTAGTCCAGAGTGGTAATTATTATTTCTGGATTCAAAATATGTGTGTGTTTATATATATATATATATCCTGGTATTTAGAGATAAGAATGAAACCGATCAGTTTGGGGTGAAAGCAATTCAGAACACAGGGCTAAGGAAGACAATGTGTATATGTTAGAACCATATACTCTTTGGGACCAAATAAGAAAGGTTTACTTGGTCTGGAACCTAAATCTTCGGTAGCACGTAATCTAACTCAACCTGTCTGTGTAGTTCATTTGAACAACTGAAACACAGGGAGCCCAGAATAAGAACGAGATCCTTTATTCCTGTATATCTTAATGTAATGCCTGGATAGATCCTAGAATCTATTAAGCACATAATTAAAAAAAAGTATTGGCAAAGTCCCTTAAGGGACTTTTTAAGAAAAAATATGGAACTATTAAACTTTACCATCAGGGAATCCCCTGACACTGTGTTAAACTTTAGGGACACCCAAATCAGTAGGCAAAGCCCTTGGTCTTAAGGCTTACTCTTGTGAAGCTTATGTAGGTAGAAGAGAGGATTAGTCTACCTATAGGCATGCCTAAGCATTACTTCGGGAGGACCTCTTTTGTTGCTCAGATATCGCCTCACTCTCTCTAAGCCCAATTGGGCACATGAAATCATTGCCCTCCATACTACATGGGACATGACATCCAGGGGTGAAAGTCTCCCTGGTGATGTGGGAGATGACTCCCAGGAATGAATCCAGACCTGGCACCATGGGATCAACAATTTCATCCTGGCCAAAAGGGAAAAAAGTGTAACTAATAAAGTATCAGTGGCAGAAAGAGTTCAAATAGAGTCCAGAGGCTACTCTGGAGGTTGCTTTTATGCAAACTTCAGTTAGACCTTGCTACCTATCATAACTTGCCAAACCCCAACCAAGACAATTCCAGCCAATCCTAAAGAACACCTAGGGCAATATGTAAAATTCCACAAGGGTTCCATGCACTAGAGTAACTTTACAGAAACCTACAGCCTCCAGATGGGTCCCTGGACCAGATAAGTTCTGAAACCTAGAAGGCCCAGCCTCTCCAGAACATCAGCTAGTTCCATCCCCCTACCCCACATTAGTGACAGACCCTTTCAACATGAAAAATTTAGTATGGCCATAGCCCAAACACCCCTAAAGAGAGGGACAGAAAGATCAAAGATGATGGTGTAGTTATACAGAGAAGATAGGATTTAACAAATGAATATGGCTGCTGAATCATTATATTGATATCTCTTTAAGTCTCTAGTATCATAGAGCAGATAGAAGTAAAAACCTAAAATTGTAGAATTGTAACCCATGCCAAACTCTGAAATATGCTCTACAACTAATGTGCTGCTGTGCTTCGAAATGTACAGCTTTTGTGTTTGTGTATATATTATTTTTCACAAATAAGAAAAAAAAGTTGATATTTATTCCTTCTAGCCTTCTATATTCTGGAGCACCTAGAAGGACAAATCAGAGAGGATCATATGGTAGCTCATGACAAATTTGGGACCTGTCCTGTAACTCAGTAGTTCAACAAGTGCTGAAGAGTGCTTTGAAAACTGTTGTTTTTTTCTTTCTTTGCTTTGTATATATATTATATCATACTATAAAAAAAAAGTTAAAAAAAGTGAGAAGACATTTTTCTCTTAAACAATCAAGAATATGACAAAGTTAAAATACAGCAGAGGAAGTTATGATGATAAAATACAGAAGGACCAATGATCCAAGAACAGCTGATTGTGGTATACAGAGAGAAAACCAAATTTCAGTTTTTCATGAAGATACTGTCTGTTCAGAAAACTTAAAGATCTTATAAGCACATTAAATCTTAGTAAAACTTGACCACAAATAAAATTTCTTTTCTGCAAACCTTGTACAACATTCTATGTCCACTCAGGTATTTCTCCTACATATTTCTGTTTCTCTTTCTGCAACAACCAGTCATTTTACTTTAAGACAATAAACACTATTCTATTTTTCCTTAATAACTCTACATCCTGCATACCTTACCTTACATGTTTGAGTTACCAAAAAGATCTTGGAAACTGGCTTCAAGTCAACATCCTCAGAATATAATTACTCTTGAAATAAAGTTTGTCAGAATAATAACTCAATTGGTTAAACACAAATTTTCATTTATCATCTTAAAGATCTAGTAGATATAATGTTAGATTATTTGATCAGTAAACTATATAAATTTAGGAAGAACATAGCCAAGTAGAATAAAATTATATGTTTGCATTGTACTTAACATTTATAAGTCAGAATGTATAGCTATTTTTAATTAACAAATATTTAACTAGTCTTGTTTGTCAAAATGTTGCCTAAATTAAGTGAGCTTGAATTATTTCTAGCATTTGGGTTAGTTCTAAGAATACTCATTTTTCTCCATTTGAAGTATTAGTTTTATTTCCTTACTTTTGGGGACTTTTAGAGTACTCATTTACATAGAAATGTTTGTTGATCTTTAAACCACTTTGAAGACAGTTCTTTTAAGGAATTGTATAAGTTAATTTGGTCATACCACTTGGCGGTAGGAAAAGAGCATATATCAAACATACAGACACATAGAGAGCATGTAGCTTTCATTTAGAGTTTTTCGGCCATGAGTCAGACCTAATACAAATACATAGAAAACAGAAATAAAAAACTCACTAGTTTACATAAACCATTTATAGTCTTACAAATTCTTAGTAGCCCAATTAGAATAGACATCCATGCAATGTGTTTAATTTGAAAACCCTTTTTCTCAAGTTCAACTCTGAGATGAGTTGGTTTGTCTCGTTGGAATATTCCTTACAATAACCATTGTACATTTTAGGTTCTCTTTGGTGAGATTTTTGCCATTTTTTTAGTCAGGCACATCTTGTGGCTCCATATGCAATATACCAGAGTGCCAGAGGACAGAGAGTCAAAGCTTTTCCAGTTTGAGGATCCCATATTTATCTTTCCACTCTCTATCCTGTGCACAAAACAAAGCACTGCTCGCTTCTGCCCTGGACAACGAAAGTAGCAATATCAAAAATGAAATTGCAAATGTCACCAAAAGGTTAAAGACTCAGGCTGACATTTTCATTTTTCTCATCACTCACATAGATGAACCAACCTTTGGACTGAGCACTAGTTATGTGGCGAGTAGTGACAGAATGTAGAGGTAGGGTCTGGAATGGACTCACCCATGACCCAGGAGATGGTGGGGAGCCCAAACAGCTCAGAGCGTTGGGTGGAGGCCTTTCCTGTCGATCTCACTGTCTCCAGAACCCTCAGTGGTGGTCTTTGGATCCCACTAAATGTCACCCAGAATGTTAAATTTTTCACTCTTTTTAGGATCTTGCAGCTCTATTGAGTGATTCATGAATTGGGCAGCATCCCATCCAGATAGCAGAAGAGAGCTCTGCCAGGGAGTAGAAAGAAGTGGCTTACATTGGACAACCGGAGAAGCAGATGAGGAAATGTTCTGACTGGCTGATGTTAAGATTCCAATTTACATAGGGAGGGTCTTACAAAATGGGGAGAAGATAAATGTTGGTTAGTATAGCATACTTGCTCTTTTTAATAGACTATCCCTACCAGCTGGGTCCAGCTAATTGCTAAATGTTGCAAAAGTTGCAATTCTGTTGGAATTGTCTCAGAAAATCCCGTCCTTGATCAGTTTTTATCATTTAAAAAGTCCCTGCCATGTGGGTGGGCCACAGTGGTTCAGCAGGCAGAGTTCGTGCCCGCCATGCCAGAGATCCGGGTTTCAATCTGATGACTGCTCATGCAAAAAAACAAAAAAAGTCCCTGCCACGTCTCAGAAAGAGGGTCGCTTCTGTAAATTCCAATGTAGGTGAACGTTTTATTTTTATGTAACGAATTATTCAATACAATTTAAGTCGAACTATGCAGAACATCATTAAGCTTATTTAGTGTAGATTCTATGTTATAGTGGCTTTAACCCATTAATTCATACTCTGCGGTATACCCTTTTTTATTACATTCAGTATATCATTAGAAATCATTGAGCTCTACTCCAGATTTTACCCCAACCCTCAATTTTAACAAAAAAGCCAAGAGCGGCCAGCCCTTGCAGACTGTCTTTCTAGGGCCCGTTTGTGGGCAGCGCCACGCCTTCCAGCTCCTGGCCTGCTGCTCTTTGCCTCCTGCACATGCAGACACAGCCAGAAGGCAAGGACTAACACAGAACTGCAGATCCATTACACAAATCAATAGTCCTGGCTTGTATGTCAACTACGATGAAAACAAATATGGAAAAATAGATTTTGATGTCTCATACGGATACTCACTTCCTTTAGATTTATGTCATCGATAAATGCTACCAGGTTTTAAATCTAATATGAGATACTTGATTTTTATTTTTCTTGCAAATCCAATAAATGGATTGTTCCCCACATGTGCTGCTCTTTTAGGGATCCTTGATGTTTGCTACAGCCAATTTGTCTAATCCCATCTGGAAGCTCACAGGAATCTCTTTCTCATTTGCTTGTTCAGTGATGCCAAAGTATCTCTTCCATAGCCTCCTACTCTCCCTCACTCTCTCCTGCACCGTGGAGATAATTCACCAATTATCTCAGGACAATAACCCCATGCTCATGGCAAAGCTTGGACTAAAAACATTATTTCATACTTTCTCTAAACAAATCTTTTAAGTTATCTGACAGCAATTGAAGAACAATGCAAGAAAAATGCATTGCAAAATGTAACATACCCTGTAAATTTAGCACCTTAATTAGAAGTGAGAGGAAACCCTTAATAATTTCTCAAATATCCTTCCAGAAATATCCTATAACTTTACATGGATATACATATATATATTTTTCTTTTTTTTTAGAAATTTCAAGTGACAGAATGTTTTGGGGTTCCCATGACTCCCCATTAGCTCTGTGATTTGCTGTTGTGATTTACACAACACGGTAATAACATATATTCATGGTTAAATTTTTTACTGCAACTGGCACAGTGCAATTTGATAGATTGAATGAAGTGGCATCTCATTGCTGTGTCCCCTCTTTAGTGGTACTTTCTTCAAGACAAAACCAAAATATTTATTAACTAGGTGGAATGCCATTTTATACTAAACACTACATTTACTTTAAAGAATTTCTTATTTTTTTGTCACAAATATACTTTTCGAGGATATTCTAGGAACAAAAATCCTTATGACAAGAAACTGACAGGAGTGAAAAAACACGTTCTCTAAAATTTTAAGTTTTCAGTGGGTTTTTAATAACAACGCCCCATCTGAAATCATCAGAAGTAGTTAACCTTTTAAATTAGAGTTCTGATGAGTTTTTAATGTAAGCAGTAAATCTCTAATTATTATTACAGAAAGCACAGATTAGGGAAAAGTTATGGTCCTCAGAGACATGGATAATCTAAACTCTTAAGTGCCTGGCAATTATTTATTGACAAAAATAATTGGATAGGAAGCTTGTTGCTTTGCTCCACTAGGTTCAAGACTGCCAGGGGGAAGACACCTCACTTGCACCTGCACAGACATTTGTGTGCAGCTGTTGATGAGCTGGGTTCTTGAGGTACGTCCAGTCGCAGGAAGAAGCAGAGGCTCAGGTTGGCATATGGACATAATGTGAACCACCTCCTGTAGCAGGTTGAAAAATTCTGCATAATCCCAGGAAGCTGAGAAGAGAATTAAAGGACCAAAACTAAAACAGTCTGTTCCACAGAAGGAGTTTTCTTGCTCATATTTGATGTCCATTCAAGAAGTATGAAGTTGCTAATGACTCACTAAATCTAATCCTTTCTGCTCTAAGTACTTCAGGGTACAAGGAATTTCAATCTTCTGTCCTTTTTAAAATAATAAACTTCATTTAGAGCAGTTTCAGGTTTACAAAAAAACTGCACAGAAAGTACAGAGTTACCATATAAACCCAATACATATAACCCCCCCAATATCATCTTTCATAAGGGGGGTACATTTGTTAGCATTGATGAACCGACATTGATACAACATTAATGACTAACACCCAGAGTTTACAGTAAGGTTCAGTCTTTGTATGTACAGTTCTATGGGTTTTGAAAACTTCATAATGTCATGTATCCATTATTATAGTATCATACAGTATCACTGCCCTGAAAATGCTCTGTGCTCTACCTATTCATTCTTTCCCACCAGCACCCCAAATCATGGTGGCCATTGATAGTTTGGTTTTACCTTTTCCACGATGTCACAGGGTTGGAATCACACAGTATACAGCCCTTTCAGACTAGCTTCTTTCACTTAGTAACATATCTTTAAAGTTCCTCCATGTCTTTTCGTGACTTCAAAGCTCATTTCTTTTTATCATTGAGTGATATTGCGTTGTATGCATGTGCCACAGTTTGTTTATCCATTCATCAATGAAAGCATCTTGGTAGCTTCCAAGTTGGGGTGATTACGAATAAAGCTGCTATCAGCATTTGGGTAGACATATGCTTTCAATGCCTTTGGGTAAATACCCAGGAGTGCTGTTGCTGTATCATATGGTAAGGCTACATTTAGCTTTTGAGAACTGTCAAACTGTCTTCCAAAATGCCTGTACCATTTTGCATATTGCCTGCAATGAATGACAATTGCTATTTCTCCACAGCTTCATCAGCATTTGATGTTTTCAAAGTTTTGGATTTTACTCATTCTAACAGGGTGTGCTGGACCTCATTTCTGTTTTAATTTGCAAGTTCCTAATGATATATGATGTTAAACATCTTTTCATGTATTTATTTGCCAACTGTATCTTCTTTGGTGAGGTGTCTGTCCAACTCTTTGGTTCAGTTTTTAAGTGAGCTCTTTGCTTTCTTAATATTGCATTTTAAGGGTTCTGTGTACATTTTAGATACAGCCTTATGTCAGGTACATGGCTCGCAAATATTTTCTCCCAGTTTGTGACTTGTCATTTCATTCTCATAATAGTGTCCTCCACAGAGCAGAAGTTTATCGTTTCAATTATATTCATCAATTTTTTACTTTTACTTCATGGATTGTGCTTTTAGGGCGTATCTAAGAACGCATCATCAAATCCAAGGTCACTTAGATTTTCTCCTTGTTATCTTCTAGAAGTTTTAGAGTTTTGCAATTCACATTTATATCTGTGATCCATTTCGAGATGACTTTTGAATGAAAAGTGTAAGGTGTGTGTCTAGATTTACTTTGTGCATGTGAATACTGAAAATCCAATTTTTTCAGCACCATTTGCTATAAAGACTATCTTTTCTCTACTGAAGTGCCTTAACTCCTTTGTCAAAATCCAGTTCACTATATTAATGTTTGGGGTTGCTGGTCTGTTCCACTGATCTACTTGTCTATTCCTTAGCCAATATCACAATGTCAATCACTGTAGCTTTATAGTACTTCTAACTTCAAGTAATCCTTGAAGTTAGACAGTGTCGGTCTTAAGACTTTGTTCTTCTTTAATAACATTTTGACTATTCTGGGTCTTTTGTCTTTCCACATAAGCCTTAGAATCTATTTGTCAATATCCACAAAATGACATGCTGGGATTTTCATGGTCATAGCATTGAATCTGTATATCATTTTGGGAAAAACTAGCATCTTAAAAATATTGTCTTCCTATCCATGAACATGGAATATCTCTCCATTTCTTTTGACTTTTGATTTCTTTCATCAGAGTTTTGTACTTTTCTTCACATAGATCTTGTATAAATTTTGTTTGATTTCTACCCCAGTATTTCGTTTTCTGTTCCTAATATAAACACTGTGGAGTTTCTAAAATTTCAACTATAGTCTCAGGAGAAACTTGTATCCTGAGAACTTGCTAGAATTGCTTATTATTCTGGAGGCTTTTTTTTCAATTCTTTGGGATTTTCTACATAGACAATCTTATCTACAAACAAAGAGGATTTGATTTCTTCCTTTCCAACCTGAATATATATTCATCTCCTTTTCTTGTCATATTGTGTTGGCTAGGACTTCCAGTATGATGTTGAATAGGGGTGGTGAGAGAGGTCATCCTTGGCTTCTTCTCTATTATAGGATAAAAAAGCATTAAGTATGATGTTGGCTATAGGTTTTTTGTGGATATTCTTTATCAAGTTGAGGAAGTTACCCTCTATTTTTAGTTTGCTGAGAGTTTTTATCATGGTGGGTGTTGGATTTTGTCAAATGTTTTTTCTGCATCTCTTCATATGATCATACACTTTTTCTTCTTCAGTCAGTTGCTATGGTGGATTATATTATTTGACTTTAAATGTTTAACCAATCTTGCATATCTGGAATAAATCTCACTTGCTCATTTTGTATAACTTTTTTTATATATATTGTTAGATTAGATTTGCTAATATTTTGTTGAGGATTTTGGCATTCATGTTCATGAGAAATATCAGCCTGTAATTTTCCATTCTTGTAATGTCTTTGTCTGGTTTTGATATTAGGGAAATGCAGACCTCCTAAGTTAGGAAGTGTTTATTGTGCTATTTTCTGGAAGAGATCAGAGAGAAGTGGTATCATTCCTTCTTTAAATATTTGTTAGAATTGACAGTGAACCATCTTGGTCTGGTGCTTTCTGTCTTGGAAGGTTAACTGTTGATTCAATTTCTTTAGTAGATACAGGCATATGCAGATTATTTGTTTCTCCTTGTGTACATTTCGGTAGATTGTGTCTTTCAAGAAATTTGTCCATTTCACCAAAGTAAACAAATTTGTGGGCATAGTAATTGTTTCAGTTTGCTAGTGCTGCCATACACCAGAAATGGATTGGCTTTTGCAAAAGGCATTTATATGGTTACAAATTTACAGTGCTAAGGCCATGAAAATGTCCAAACTAAGGCATCAACAAGAGGATACCATCACTCAAGAAAAGTTGATTGCGTCTGAGGTTTCTCTGTCTCATGGGAAGGCACATGGCGACACCTGTAAGCCCTTCTCTCTTGCGTTGGTTTCCAAAATGGCTGCCTCAACTCCTACAGATCTTTCTGCCTTCATTTGGGGCATTTTCCTTCACTGAGGATCTATGGGTTCTCTCCTAGCTTCTCTAGGGCAAACTGGATTTCATCTCTTAGCTTAGCATCTCCTGGGGCATTTTCTGTCTTCAAGCATCTATGCTTTCTCCAAAATGTCTTCCTCTTAAAGTACTCCAGTAAGCAGATTAATACTCACCATGCATCAGCAGGGTCATATCTCCATGGAAACAAACTAATCCCGGGTCCCCCCGCCCCCCCCCAACAATATGTCTGCCCGCACAAGATGGGATTAAAATAACATAGCTTTTCTCAGGTACATAACTGTTTCAAACCAGCACAGTGATATTTCTTTATTATCCTTTCAATGTGCCTGGGGTCAGTGGTGATAGCCACTTCTTCACTTCTCACATTACTAATTTGTATACTCTCTTTTTTCTTGTTTAGCTTTGCTAGAAGTTTAGAAATTTTATTGAGCTTTTCAAAGACCTAGTATTTAGTTTCATTGATTTTCTCTATTGTTTTCCAGTTTTCAATTTCATTAATTTTTTACTCTAAGTCTTATTTTTTCTTTTCTTCTGCTTGCTTTGGATTTACTTTACATTTCTGGAATATTTCATCCTACTAGCTTAGCAAGCCAAAACAGCTCCTGTAAAACAGTTTCCCCTTCTTAACAAAAGTCTGCTCTTTACTCTAGAGAACCTGGGAGTACTTCCTTATGGCTACTTTTCCCTGCCCCTGCTGGAGCACAAGGAGATTTTTCTCCAGTTTTCATAGTGAGGACCTGGCTGGGTACTTGGAACTAAAACTCAGGAAAGCCTGGTTACTCCCCCAAAACTGGGCCCCCCAGTCTTCAACTCTCCAACTCTTTCACACTCAGCCTCCAGCTGAGCATTTCATCAATGACAGTTCAAGCATTCCTATCAGCAGAGTTTCTGTTCCTGGACTTTTCTTCCAGGTAAGATGTGACTCTCTTTATCCACCTCTCTCCTATTTTCAAGGCAGTGGTTTGCCCCATGACCTCTGTTCTCTGATGGATCTAGGAAGAGTTGTTTTTCTCAGTTTTTTTCCACTTTTTCCTTGTTGTTTGGATGGGAAAGATTTCTTCTAAGCTCGTTATCAGCTGGATGAGAAACTGAAAATTCCCTGCCTTTCTCTTCGAGGGGGCAGTTTGAGAAATACAAAAATAGAGCCAATTGAGGAGAAGAAAATGAGTGGCAAGAGGAGAGCAAAGGTTCTGTTTTAGGAGAGGAGAGCAAGAAAAGGAGATTTGGAGGCAGAGTCTGCCCAGCCCCTTCTAGTCTTAAATCTCCCCATCTTGTGGCTAAACTGGGGGTTCCCTGGTTTCTCCTGACCCCTGCACTAGGTTGCTGGGTCAGGAGTGAGTACTTGCCTTGAACTATGCCAAGCTTATTTCCTCCACTGCATCTCACCACACCCTACACAACCATGGCTGATGAGTCCTGAAGGTGGACCCAGGCTAAACACTTCAGTTGGCTTTCACTGGAAAAGAAAAAGAAAAATCATTTGGCACAGAAATCATGCAACATAAACCCCAGGTGAAGGCAGTCAGCTGTGGGTGGGTAACGATCCTCACTCATTCTTCATAAGCTCTCAGACTGTGCCTGCAAACTGTGTTTCTTGCTTTGTCAACTGGCCTCATGGAGATTATGCCAGAGGGAAGTACCTATGGGTAATTTCCAGGGGAAGGTTGTGGGGGAGAGGGGAAGCTCCTGGAACCAATGTAAAGGAATCCATTTAAAGAGTGTGGCTGTTTTGATACCCTTTGGCCCTGTTGCTCCTCCTCCTTTCCACAGTGTTTTCCTCCCAATTTTCTTGAACAGATTCAGTAAGTTTTCTGACAACTGCAGCTCAAAGTATCTAAAAGCATGCTAGAGAAAGGAATAAGGGGGTGTCTACTTGGCCAGGGAATGTGCCTAGTTATATTGCTGTGGACATGAGCCGATGGCATGTGAACCTCATCCGTTGCTGATTTACATCTGCAGTCGGCTAGGAGACGTGCCTGCTGCAATGAATGATGTTTGATTTAATTGGCTGATGCTTAAACGAGAGAGTGCAATGTAGCATAGCCCAAGCAGCTCAGCACAGGCCTTTGGAGGTGCAGAAAGGAATCCCCCCAGGGAAAGTTGTTGGAACCCAGAGGCCTGGAGAGAAGGCCAGCAGAGATCACCCTGAGCCTTCCCATATAAGAAAGAACCTCAGTTGAAAGTTAGCTGCCTTTCCTCTGAAGAATTAATGAAATAAATTCCCTTTTATTAAAAGCCAATCCGTCTCTGGTGTGTTGCATTCCGGCAGCTAGCAAACTAGGACAAAGAGAAAGAATAGAGAGACGAGGAAAGGCTCAGATAAAATGGGGTCACTAACTTCACTAAAAGGAAAGAGGAAGAGAACAGATGAGAAAAGAGAAGAGGAACAAGAAAGAAGAGGAGAAGAGGGAGAAATATTGAGGGAGGAGAAACTGAAAAGAATAAAAGAGAAACGACAAACAGGGGTTGCCCATGACAGAGGTAGGTCACAGGCGTCCCTGATTGGAGGTCTTAGAGATGGAGCCTCACGTGTTAGAGGCCACCAGAGGAAAGGTGAGTTTATTAGCCCAGCTCTCTTTTGATAAACCCTGAATATATAACCCAAATAAGCAGATGTGGGAAGAGTGGAGATCTCACTTCAGAGGTTGGAGATGGTATGAGAAGCCTAATTAGGAGACATGTGGTTCCCAGTAGGGCAGTTTCTGAGCATAACGAGGAAAAGGTGCTGAGCAGGTGGTGGAGGGGCTGGAGACAAAAAGCCCGCTCATCAACACTGTCGAAACCCAAGTCTGTTCCTGTATATACCACCACGTGACTGCTGCAGCTTGCCTGTCAGCTTGATTCTCACAGCCTGTGGGCAGTAGACAGCCACTCCCCTGAAGCAGGAAGCCCCCACCCCAGTTGGGTGCCCCCTTTTTAAGGGAGTCAGCAGTAGGAAGTTTAAGTTTAGACTCTACCAGGGCAGCCACATGAAAATTTCTCTGCAATTTATAATTATAACATTTTTTTTACAAATTGCTGATGGACAGCTCCAAATGCAGCAAGTCGAAAACAGACCTTAGGGAAGTAATTTGTCAGTGGTGTCCGAACAGCATCACCAGCATGTTTCAATGTCCTTTGATCGTTAGAATGTCATCACATCCACAACAGGACAGAGTGACAGCAGGACCAGCCATGCAGCCGGTCAGCACTTTCAAACCCATCTTCAACCTCCTGCTGACCACATGGTCTTAGTATGTCAGGGGGTTCGGAGGACAACTCAGAAAAGTCATTGTTGCACAAAACTTCCACAATACTGTCATTAATTGCCTTGTTTTCTTACAGTGCTCATTCTTTTGACTTTGAACTTTGGTAACTTTTTCCCAACTGTGTTTCAATGGAGAATAATTGCCATGGATATCAAATATGATGGGTGTCCTATGAAATAATTTTGCATCCTGAAATGTAATAGAAAATACATTTTCCCCTATTATTCGGAAACCTTTATATTCTATCATTTAACCCGCCTCCTGTTATGAATACAGCTTTCATTACTTATTTGCTTTTTTCTTATTTAATCTTTTCCCAAACAAATCAAACCCAGCCATCGAAACACTAATCAAAAATAAGTATCTATGCAAACAATTAACGGAATAACATGTTAATTTAAGAGTAAATGGTTTTTTAAACATTTGCTGTTTTATATTACTAGGCTACTGAGAACAAATACCATTAGATGGCTTGGCTTGGACAGTGGGAATCTATTATCCTACAGTTTTGAGGCTGAGAAAATGCCAAAATCAAGGTGTCATCAGGACAATGCTTTCCGTGCAAAGACGGGCTGCCCAGGGCCCTGGCTCCACCACGCAGCAAGATCTACAAGATCTACGGGCTCTCCCACGTCTTCTGGGTTCACTGATTTCAGCTTCTTGCTTCATTGGCTTTCTCTTTCTCTTTATTCGTTCTGCTCATAAAGGACCTAGTGAGGGGATTAGACCCATCCTGAATGCTGTGAATCTCACCTTATCTCAAGTAACTTCATCAAGTTCCCACCTCCAATGGGTCCACATCCACAGGAATTGGTGAGATTGAAAAACATGCTTTCTGGGGGTGCACACAGCTTCAAATCACCACAGTAAGTAATCCATGTGGATAACCAGCCATCACCGAGTGAAACTAATAAGGAATGTGGTTATCCTGGATTTTAGATCACCATATTTAAAGCAACATAAAAATCATTTGGAAACTAGGTGAAGGGGAGGGGCAGAGTAAAACATACAAGAATAGAAAAATTTTAGTGGGACCTTGTTATAAATGCAAGAGAAGTAAGCCTCCAGTAGAAAGAGAATGCACAATCTATTGTCTTAAGGGAAAAGTGAGTAAGGCAATGTGGTTAAAAGCAGATGATATTACCTAAGTGTAAATTTGTGGTGGGTTAGAGAAGACAGAGTGACCTCACTTCTGCATTAGGATGTAAACCATAATGTCGATCATAAGGAAAAACCCAAGTCCCTTTACCCTCCAGACTTTTATACTTGGAGTCTTGGAGCCAGGTAGAGATGTGTGCTTGATAAGACCGCACATTTGATTTCAGAAAGAAAAATTAAAGCTCTATAAATAAGATGATGAGCTTTATGTAAAGCATATATGTTCATTAATCAAGATTTTTTATATAATGAAGAGAAATGCCTAATTTAATTTGTTTATTGCAGTCATTCTTATCTGAAAATGAAGACTCAAGGGAAAAGCAGAAGAGTTATTAATATATTTTCTTACTGTTAATAGCGGTCACACATGATGGGATGGAGCGCAGACAAAATATCTTTAAAAACCAAGTCTATGAGTAATTAGTAACTGGTGAAATTTACTTCTGTAAAAATAAAATGAGCTCTAGTAAGAAAATAAGCTAAAAGAACACTAGACCAGAGTGTAAAAAAGCAATTATAACTAGCAGATATTATCTAAGATTAAAGGATTCCAATTTACCTTTATTTATTAAAAATAAAGCTATTGTTCAAAACATAGTCTCCTAAAGGGAGTTCATGTCATCCTATCAGTACAATAAAAATGACAATCCATTTTTAAAAGATTATTGCTGTTGTCAACATTATGGTAGGTACACCTGGGCACACTTTAATTATTTTGGATTAACAAGAACTTTATTCATGACCTCATTCCTGCTGGAATTAAGTAACAAGGTAAGTGTGATACCTGAATTATGGACTCCCTCAGGAACTCTTAATTGAAAAACAGTACTCCAGCAATTTTTAAAAATCTGATTACAAACATAAACCAACTATGTCTGAAAATACATTAATTCTACTTTCAAAAGCCACAGTTTACTTTAGAGCAAGACTTAATGGTAACGCATATACCAATAGTTACTATACCGAGTTTTATTGTTACTGGTTTTTAATTAATGTTTCTTTTAGCCCTGGTCTAGCCATGGTTTTCATGGAATTCACTTGCCCTCATCACTCAGTTCTTCTGAAATGCATATGCAGAATTGAAACTTTGAAAACATAAAACCCTTCCAGCAGCTTCCCTCTGGCCCAGTGTTGGTGCTGTTTTGCTAGTGATAAGGACATGAGAACTTCCGCTGGACTCAATTTACATCAAGAATCATTTATGAAATGCAACTATCTGTTTTAGATATACAAAGCTGAGTAAATTGGAGTCCACACCTTCCAAGACCTTATAACTCACATCCAAATTATATGACTATCAAAAATAATCTATTGATCAGGCAAAAATATTATCACATTTTCAAATGAGCTCTGTGCTAAGAATTAGTGTGTCATTAGCTTCTACCTTTCCTGATATTTTGGCAATTGGATGAAAGAGAGAACATAACTACCTGATTGTGGCATGATATTTATGGCCTATCTACAAGAAAAATTATTCATTTTTACAAGAAAGGCTTTTTTTTTTTTCTTCAAACTTCTTCTGGTCCAATGGAAAGTTGCAGGTTGTTTTGTTTGTTTTCGTACAACCTGCCTCTTTGAGGGTTTCTCTTTAAAGGGGCCATAACTGTCCCCAGATCTCAATGCTTTAAAAACTGTTAAACATATCATAGCAAAATTAAACAAATACATAGGATAACTAACAATTAGAGAATTAATACATATTCAATGAACTGCAGAACATTGCAATAACCACAAAGTAAAGCAAAATAATAATAACTTTCCCCAAAGATCATGGACATGTACAAGTTTACTGACTAGCCAAGGGTGGAAATTACATTAGTGAAGTAAGTTCATTTAAATAA
>PVIY010049200.1:0-16876 GCA_004026745.1 Myrmecophaga tridactyla | reverse complement strand
GAAATGATCTAATTACATCCAGTATTGAATAGGCATTATTCTGCAAAATGGGATTTAGATTAAAACATGGCTCTTCTAAGGGGACATACATCCTTTCACACCAGCACACTCAGTGACTAACACACAGACGTTCACATCTTCTCCCTGCTCCCATCATATACCTGAAGTGCCAATGTCCAAAACCTTCCATTTTCTGCCACGTGGGGCCAGGCGAGGATCTGGATTTCTAACTGCATGTTACAGAGTTGAACTGAAGAAGTGATCCCATTCCTTCTGTAGAACCCTGAAAATCATCAGGAATTGGAAAGCAGGCATCGCTGAAGGTGGGTGCAGCTGGAATCCAACCTCACTGTTGCCCCAGCATCTCTGGCTTCTGCATTTGGCCTTGATGCACCCACCTCTTTTCCAGGTGCATCTTCACTGCTGCGTCCTCAGTAAACCTTTCCCGATTCCCATTACATAAATGGGTTTTCCATTCCTGGGGGATTTAGTTCTGTGGGACTAACGTGACCCTGGACTCCTTGAGTAACTTAACTCTTTTTGTTTAAGACATAAAAGACTAGGCAAATAAAAATAATCCCAAGGTCAGTGATATCTCTTCTTTGAAAAGAAATCCTAAATTTTCCACATTAGATTATAAAGCAAACAGCCAAAGATATCTCCTTGAGGGCACATTCCCAATCACAAAGGGGTTGCAATTCTAGTATTTTCACTAAACTCTCAAGCACATACAGAGAGACTGGGAAAATCATAGGTTAATAAATTTTTGTAGGATCAGAATTTTTCATAATACTACTCACTTATGCTATGGATCTCAAAGGTTTATCAAAGGCCTTTTGAGTTATAATGAACTGTTTAGCCATTTTGTTGGAGTTTTTCAACTGCTCTTTATCCTTAAATTTTATCCGGCTCTACCCTAGAGGCCGGGTAAAATGAAGCTGAGATTCCCAACCCTGGCTCTGAAGCCCACGTTTCCAGATCTTGCTCATTATCCCAGCGGGATTGCGTGTGCGCTCACACGGGAGCGGCGGGATGCAGGCAGGTGATGGAGGGCAGGCTGGAAAGCCTAGCATTTGAGCAGTGATGTTTGGCTGTGCTAAGTCATTGCACAGAAACAGAGGTCCAGCTCTTAACAGTATCCTCAGGGAGCGTTTACCAGGTCAAGACTGCAGACAGGCTAGAAGGGGTGAGCTGCCTGCAAGCCTACAATCAATTCCTCATGGCCCATCTCCCCAGCCCAAGGAGGTAACTGTGCACACCTGACTTGACGGGGAAAGCTGTATGGGAAGCCCAGTTCCCAAGGCTACTTATTCAGGTAACTTAGAACACAAAAGATGAATTAACCCAAATGAATATTTGAACATTGAGTCATAGCTGGGAGTTAAGCCTTTGATAAGGGTTAATTCTGACAACCTGTTTGTTTAGACATAACTAAACATACATGTACTATAAAAAAGCAGAAAAGGAAAAAAAATCCCCCAGAAAATATCTTTTAAAGACACATGTGCCTTCACATGCTTTGAAATTTATTGCTTTTTTGTATATGTGTTATTTTTCACAAAAAAAATAAGAAATACTTTTACTTATTAAAGATTCTTGCGACACATAAAAAAAATAAAAATCATCCTAAACTCCAAAAAAAAGAAAAGATAAATGCGCCATCATCAATCATCTCAGCATAACGTTGAAAAACACAGTCAATCGCCACCTTCTCCAAATATTTATAACTAGAGGGGCAAAGACTCATTTTTTTAACTCACATGGGTGATGTCTGTTTCCTCATTAATCTACTCTCGGTGGCCTTTCTGAGCTCTCCACTTTCCTCTGAATAAGCTTGCCCTCAGCGTGTCTGCTCAGCAGGACAAAGGAGTATCACAAATGCACCAGGAAGCATTGTGGAAAAAAAGAAAAATCTCCTTCCAAGATTCTCTCTTCATTTTGACCTTATTGTTTTTCATCTGCGGAACACAGTGGCAGACTTATCTGAAGAGTGAGGTATAAGTGGTAGAAAACAAAGAAGAAACCCATCTTTTCTCACTGTTGCAGACATGCGACAAGCAGCATTTTCAAAGCCATGTCTAATATGTAACCCGGATTGTAGGGAAAAAATAGACTTTGGGTAGGCAAAAAAATCTTCTGAGGCTTTCATGCTGTTCTACAAAATTGAAAGTGGGCACTGCAAGTCAATCCTTAAATATTATGAATACCATATGCCCTGAGTTATTACATCAGCATTTATGGGAATTATTGAATCTTTTGACTTCAGTATGAGTTTCATACATTTCCTTAGGAGTATAGCAATTGAGTCATGCATCTGAGGGGGTTCACCAAAAAAACCCAACTCCTCCCTTTTATTATTAAAGTAGATGAATTTAGTTTACTTAAGTAGAAAAGTAGAAAAATAAGCAGATAGGCAAGTAATAGTTATCCCCCTAGTTTCCGAAAGAATTTGAGGCTTTGAGGCATGTTAACTCCTTCCATTCTGGCAAATATCTCCCAAACATTAAACCAGAAATTAAAACTGGCAACTTGGAATTAAAAAAGAAAAAGTTTTAGGTTTTTTTGTTGCTGTTGTTTTAACAAGTGAATGGGATTGCCTTTTAGGTGGGGGGCATCCACCCCCCATAGTCTTACGTCTAGCCACCCCTGATGTAAGCGTTACCTAACAGGCCGATGAAGTCCACTGAATTTTTGCCCCCCAATTTAAACTCTAAACCAGCTCTATCTCAATACAACTTTTTTCCCGTGATGGAAACGTTCTGTAGCTGTGCTGTCCACTCAGATAGGCACCAGCCACATTACACAAAAACTAAAAATCACTTCCTTAGTCACACTGGCCTCGTGTTCACTGCTAAATACCCGCACGTGGCTAGTGGACATGTTATTAGACAACACGGCTATAGAATATTTTCATCAGTGCGGAAAGGACTATTAGATAAGGCTGTTCTAAACCATCAAAACCACATTTAAAAATATTCAGGAGCATATGTGCGACCATTGTTTATTATACATGATTTTTAATTATAAGTGTTAGTGATAAATGTTTTATATACTAAAATTCCTTTCTTCAACAACTGTCTACACATACATACATACACACATACTCTCTCCAAACTCTAATAACATACGTGAAAATCACTTTTTATTTCACGAAGAGCCTTTTCACCCATAATATTATTCTAGTCCCACAAGAACCTACGACAAGATTAGGAGCATGATGTGGCCTGCAGAGTAGACAGTATCACACCCCTTCACAACCGAGACAGCACAGCCTCAGAGAGGTTAAGTGACTTACCCATAGAAGTTGGAGGAACCAAGATTTAAGCAAAGATTTTCTCATTTCAAATCCAAATCGTACTTTAATCAGTCACAGATTCATACCATTTATTCATTCATTCATTCATTGGCCAGCATTAGTTCAGTGCCTGCAGGAACCAACGCGCAGGCCCTGGAATATGCCAGGATTCCTACGGCACGTTCCTCCTCTCAAGTCCAGTGAACAAGACCGACTGGTAAGGCTGGCCATGACCGTCCCCTGTGTCCTGTGTGCACACTACAGAACAGGGAGTGGAAGATGCTGCAGGAACACAGGAGGGGCACCTAGCCTAGCCTTAGCCACGGGAACAAATCAGAAGAAATGTCCTGGAAGAAGCAGCATCTCAGCTGAGAGTTGAAGGAAGAGCAGATGTTGGCTAAGTGAGGATGAGGATAGAGAGTGTCCTTGCAAAGAAAGCAGCACGTTCCAGGGACCAGAGGAAGGCACGAGCAGGCACACTCAACAGAAATTGCATTTCAGAGTCAGATTTTCTCATATACTCAGATTTAATTTCTTTCCTTCACCCCACTCTTCTGTCTTCGTTTCTAACGTGTTTAATCCACAGGAAAGTTTTTAGCCTCTGACTCCTTACTCTCCAAGCCCAGCTCAGGGCCTCTCTCGCACCTCTGCTGCCTTCCTACTTTTTAACCTGGGGTCCTCAACGTTGACCTAGATTTCTGGCACCCTCTACCCCATAATCTTATCCAACTGACCCAAAAGTCTTCTCCCAACAAAAATGCACCCAGAGCGAACACACCAGTGTGCTGTATGTTCTACACACTCTTAATTCAACCAGCAAATGCGTATTGAGTGGCCACCATAACCAGGCCCTGTTTAAAGCACAACACACTGTCTCAGCATCCTTGCAGTATACATTCTAGTTGGGGAGCACACATTGAACAAGCAAATAAGTATGCAGGGGGTGATGCATATTTACATATATTCACATATTTTCACATGAATGGGATCATGTATGATTCTGTAACATGCTTTTCCTTCACGCTGCAGTAAAGGTGTCTTTCCTTGTGAATACACGCAATACATTGATTTGCATGATCCTTTTTAACCTCCAAAGGGACCTTGAGCAGGCTGTGGAGGCAGCCTATGTCCCTCCACCGCACCCTTTCTGACAGAGGTTCAGGCCCTGACTTTCACACTGCAGTTTTGTGTCTCCACCATGAGTCCCTTCTAGAGCACATGTCTGTCTATCTCCTATCCCAGCCTGTGTTTGCACTTGAAGGGATGCACTCGGCAGCCGGCAGTGCCCACTCTTTCCTCAGTCCTTGGCCCACAGCACTCAGTCACTGCCGGGAGGACCGATGCCTTACACTATATGTTAGCCACATCCAAGCTAGTCCACACTCATAGAGCCATCCAGGGAATAGGGGAAAGGGTTCTAATCTAGGCTCCAGTCCTTCTGACTTCGTCTCTCTGGATATAGAATATGAATAATCCAATTTCCCTACTGAATTGAAAGGTGTTCTCTTGTTGTTTGTGAACTAATTCAAACACCCATAAATAAGTGTCTTTTGTCTTCCCTAAGTAATCAGTAATGAAGGGCCTTCCAAGACTAAGTTTCAGATGGTACAGAAGGAAACCATTGGCTTTGCAGTCAGGCTGGGCCATGTCCCACTAAAGGCTTCCTCATCCCCCAGGTCAGTGATCACTCACCTACATAAGATCTACACTCCAGCTTCTCCAGACCACTGGCTTCCTGAACATGCCATGCTTCCTCTCACCCCTAAGTCTTTAAGCATTGCTGGTCCATCTCTTTAAAATGATTACAATAATGGCTACCATTTCTTGTGCACCTGCTATGAGCTGTTGCCTATGTCAGCCATTTCATATGCATTATCTCCATTGATCCTCAAAAACACCTTTGCGATGGAATAGTGGACGATTTTTTTGCCACTCCTAGACTCATTCCCATTTGTTCCTTTTTCCTCCCTCCCTCCTTCCCTCCCTCCCTCCTTCCCTCCCTCCCTTCCTTCCTTCCTCCCTTTCTTCCTTCCTACAGCTTTATTTGACATGTAATTTACCTTGCACAAAATTCATTCATTTTAAGCGTACAGTCCATTGACTTTTAGTACATTTACAGAGTTGAGCAATCATCACTACAATCCAATTTTAGAAAATTTCCATTACCCCTTCATTTTCCATCTGTAGGCATTCTCCTTTCCCAATCCCAGCCCCAAGTAACCACTAATCTACTTCCTGTCACCATATATTTGCCTTTTCTGGTCATTTCTTGTCAATGGAATCATATAATATGTGGTCTTTTGTGTCTGGTTTCTTTCACTTAGCATGTTTTTGAGGTTCACCCATATTGTTGAATGCATCAGATATCCATTCCTTATTATTGCTGAACACCATTCCATGGTATGGCTATACCATAGTTTATCTATTCTCTGGTTGATGACATTTGGGTTGTTTCCAGCTTTGAATTTTCATGAATAATGTTGCACATAGGTCTTTGTGTGAACATATGACAGATTGGATTATTGCTCCCAAATCTTTCTTCCCCTATAGTAAGATAACAGTTCCACACTCTTTGCCTTGTAATCTTTCAGTGAATATACACTTCCCTGCCCCATTAACTTTGGGCTTGGCCATGTGACTTGTTTTGACCAATGGAATATCAGCATAAGTGATGATGTGTCAGTTCTAAGATGAGGCCCTAAGTGACTAAGTTTCCACTTACCCTTCCTGAACTTCTGTTATCTGCCATGAGAATAATAAGCCCCAGGAAGCTTCTGGTTCCTGTGGACCTAAACCCAATCTGCAGCCTCTGAAGCTCAGCCTAGCCAATCATAACTGAATCCAGCAGAGACCCAGCCAACTTTAAACCAGTGAGTGAGAAAATTGTATGTTAATTGTTGTAAATCACTGATTTTGGGGTTTGTTTGGCTTGTAACGCTATTTTATTATAGCAATAGATGCTGCATCTAACTTTCTTCCTAATCCCCAACCAAAATTTCTTACAGTTCTTATATGATTATATGTATTCTATATGCACACACATAATATATTATATATGTGTTATATAATATTTGTGTATTTTATTTATATATATATATAAATAGGTACAATACACATATATATATCAAATATGACTTCAAACATACTTTATTAAATTATCCATTAGCTTCTCTATTTTTCCATATGCATGCAATTTCCATGACAAACAAGAAATTCCGAAGAACTATCTTTTACAATGGGACCATTCAGTATAATTCCTGTTATATAGTAAGCACTCCATGAGGTTTCTCAAAATGTTTTTGGTATATACACCTTTTTCCTGGTAGCTAGAAAATTATCTCCAACAAACCCTGAACATTATCAGCATCTTATAAATAAAATAAATTTTCATTTTTTAAATTGACTTCTTATTAGAGAAGTTGTAGGTTTACAGAAAAATCATGACGTAAATACAGAGTTCCCCATATACCCCCATTATTAAATTCTCATTTTTATTTTCTCATTTCATCTTGCATTTTCCATAACCTCCTATAATGTCTTTTACAACTAATCTTTCTAGATCCTCACAATAGCCTAACTGTACTCCCAATCTATAGATCATGACGAGAAAGGAAGTGACTTGTCCAAGTTCACACAGCTAGTGGAAAATGGAGCTAATGTGCAAGGTTATGTCTGAGCATAGGCCCAGTGCACTGCCCATACAACCAGGTGTCTCTGGATTTGGCATGTGTTTTGGTTTTTCTTCTCTCCCAGGCAGTCATCTGTCAGCTGTCATAAACCTCAGCTCCTACTGATTTCCTTCCAATAAACTCTGGTTTGGTTTCCAAATGTTTGGACAATCAATTTTCTAGATCTTCTGTGATATCCCAATGAGAGCTGAGTATTGACCTGTTTCCTCTTCCCCATATCCTTGCTTTGGACACATGGTGCTTCTCTTATATGAACCTGATGTTAGTTGTGTTTTTATTTCCAGATGATTTAAGTGCAAAATACTCTCATGACTTATCTTCTTGACCACATTGTTACATTTAGTGTAGCCTCTAAAAGCCATTTTTAATAGTCTCACTTATTAATCATCACTTTCTATATTTTCATTGACAAATTTTCACTCACATACAGCCCATACATGGTGTACAATCAATGGCTCACAATATGATCATATAGTTGTGAATTCATCACCATGATCATTTGTAGAACATTTGCATCACTCCATAAGAATTAAAAAGAAAAAACTCATTCATCCCATATCTCTTATCCCTCCCTCTTATTAACCACTAGTATTTCAATCTACCCAATTTACTTTACCCCTTATACCCCCTATTATTTATTTATTATCCATTTGTTTATTCAATCGGTTTCTATTTTATGGGCATGGCTCTCCTTTGACATTTCTTTGTACTTAATGTTCTTGGGGTTTTTGTTTGTTTGTTTGTTTGTTTTTGAGGTCTTCAGATTTTGTCTCTTCCTTTTCCATTTTCCTTGACATTCCTTTTCAAAGACTAACATTTGAAACATTCTTTTTCTCTGTGTATGAATTATTTCAGAAAAAAAGCACTTAGTGTATGCTGTCTTTTGGTTCTTGTTTAAGAATCCAAGGGGCTCACAACTCTTGAGTTAAGCTTAAATTGACAAAATCTGGATTAGTAGAGAAAGGATAAGAAAGTCACTTTTCACCTCCACTTTTAGCTTATAATAAATTAAAAATTATGTTGAAGGTTAAGAATCAAAGAAGCTAGAAAGATGGGAAAAGGTGATAAGAAGTCCTCTTTTCAACATCGCAGCAGTGCTAACACAGTAGGGAAAAAATGGAAAAAGTGTAGATTTGATAACTTTAATGTGACTGACAGTATTAATTCCTACTAACCTACCTATTTACCTACCCATTCAACATATGTTTATTGATATCATAACATGAGTTAGCAATTATCACAATACCTAAATTGACAGCCCAAAAATCACATTCAATAATTATCCAATGATTTGAACTAAATCACTTAAACAATGAGAACACAAAGATAATTGAGAAAGTAAGCTCTCCTAAGCTTATAATCTGGGATGGAGGATAAGATGAAATTTAATATTTATTGGCGAATCTGTGAGGTACTAGAAAATTTGAACAGATTCTCTCATTATCTTAGTAGCTCATAGTTTAAAGATAAGAAAAGTGGAGAAATAAATCACTAAGGAATGAGTTGGATAAAGTAGCAGTAAGCCAAATTTACAATGGCCTTAATAAATAAAAAAATATTTTTATCATATAACAAATAGGTGAATTCCTGGAGATGGTTCAGTGAGCCAACAATAACAGGGATTACAGTTCTGTGTTCCTTTTGGCTTTTTTTCCTCCTTTTGCCTTTTGGTCACAAGATGGCTGCTGCAGCTCCAGATATCATATCCACATTCATGATAGGAATAAGGTGAAAAGGAGAACAGTGCTTTTGGTAGAGAAAAGTCAGATTTAACATCATACTAGATGCTTTATATGCATTATCTCATTTAATTGTCATCTTCTTTTGGGAGTTCATATTTTAGAAGATATTTTGTTTAGTCTATGGTAGTAAAATGTCTGAAAATTTACTTAAACACTCACACTTGACTTGTAGTTGGGCTGGGTATAAAATTAAGTTCAACATTATTTTCTATTATGACTTTGCAGATATTTCTCTATTGTCTTCTTAAATCCAATGATGTTAAAAGGAAATCTGGTGACACTGAATTTTGTTACTCCATTGTAAGTAGTATGTATTTTTTACTTATCTTTTAAAAATCTCTTTTTTTCTTAATGTTCTGAAGTATCATTACATTGTCTCTAGGTATGAGTTTATTTATATTTACCCTGCTCTGAACTTGGTGGGCTCTATAATCTGAAAATTCATGGCTATCTCCAATGTTAGGAAGTTTTCAATTTCTTTTTCAAATAACTCCTTTCCTCCAATGTCATCATTTTCTTTTCTTGGAATTCTTATTAGATTGTTTGAATTTTTATATCTATTTCCGTTTTTATTTTCTTTCCTCCATGTTTTTTTCAAAGAATAAACAGTCACATTCAGTTTGTTTAAAAGCACAGCTGAAATTTACTTGAATAAGACGGAGATCAGACTACATAGATTTCCAGAGAAAAACATAACACTGAATTTATAAAAGAAAAAATAAGCACAATTTGTGGAATAGCAAGATTTATTTTTCCATCCTTCACAGATCTCAGCTGAAAATGGTGTGACTTACATAGCTAACAAGAAGATAGCTGCCGTTACCTATGGACTTCCCATAAAATCTTGTGATTTTACCCAAGAGATGCTTGTGGGATTGTCATCTATGTGTAGGGGCTGCTGTTATTCTTCTGTTGACCTCAGATAACAGAGATGTACATAGTAATCCTCTATGTAATTAATTCCTCATGTTCCATCTCTTGATCTCTTTGTATAACATTCTAGTTATACATAGTTGATTTTTTTCAAGAATTGGGATGCTGGCTTGGTGAGGGAGATTTTTCTACTACCAGAAAATAAGGTAAGGCTCAGCTGGAGAAGGGGGAGGGAGAGAAAGAGTAACCAGCACAAATCACACACATGGGGAGGAAGAAAAAATTCAGTTCTCCTTGAAGGGGGTTCTAGGGGCCTTTGCATTTCAAGCACCAGGGACCTTGGAGCAAGCTGGCTCACATCCTGTGCATCCCAACAGGCCCACCCTCTGCATAAAGCCCACCATCCAACAATCCAAACATCTGGAAGTAGCAGGTGGACAGAAGGGAGAGGCTCGTCCCAAACCAAAAGCTGGATAGTTCCCTAAGAAGCAAGGCAGTAGCAGACATCTCACCCACGTTATGAAAGGCATCTTAGCACAGGAGTGACACGCTGTATGTTACATTTGGTGTTAAATTAGAAACCTGGTCACTATGTGACAGGATTAGTTGGAAGCAGAGAGGCGATTGCCTCCAGATCAGGCATGAAGTGACAGGCTAAACATGGGAAAGGAAGAGGAGGGATGATTGTGGAGGCATTATGAAGAGAGAACAGGCAAGGCTTGGTCATTGGTGGCATGTGAAAGAAGGATCCCTGAAAACCCCAATATTCTCATCCTAGGTGAATGACACTATTTCAGGCTAAAGAAAAGAGGGAGAAAGAGTGGTGAGTCAGCATGGAAGGAAAAATGACTTCTGCTTTGGACAGAAAGGGTTAGAAGTGATATCACATAAATGCCCACTGAATACAGAAGGAGGCCTGAAATTTGAGAGCAGAAGACAATTTGAGTCCATTCAAACCCAGTCGAGCTCTAGTAGATATAAGACCCTGAAGACACAAGGTAGACAAGATTGTTCTTGGCTAGGAGTTCATCTGGACTCGGCTGATAGGTTTTTAGTACATAACCGGGTTCTCCCAGGATGAAAATGAAAAAGGATGAGGCAGAGAGCAGAGAGCAGGACCCTTTCAGAGAAAAATATTTAGAAGTTAGACAGCAGTACCAACAACTGCAGAGGTCCACAGAAAGTACAGCTGAGCAAAAGTCATGAATTTGTGATTAGGAGACACCGGCTTCCTTTGCTGGTTCATTTTTGGTAATTTGTAAGAAACAAGGAACAGAAGAGAGGACACTAAGAATTGGGGGTGCAGGGAGGACAAAGAACCAAAAGGCATGGACTTTCCATGGTAGACAACCAGACCAGGACCTACTGTTCCAGGACTGTTACTGGAGAAACTCAGCACGGTGCATTACTATCCCTCCTGGATCGCGAAACTGAAGATGGTTTTGCAAAGGAAAGAGTGACCACAGGATGGTATACTGAGGAGGAGACAGCCTTGGAAGCATGTCTTTTGCAGCAGTATAAAAGCCCACTCTTAATCATAAAGGAAGAAGTCTTTGCAGAAGATATGTTAATATAAAAATCTATGCTTCTGAGCGGTGCAACGGTGACTCAGTGAAAGAATTCTCGCCTGCCACACAAGAGACCCAGGTTCAATTCCTGGTGCTTGTCCGTGCAAAAAAAGAAAAAAAAAATCTATGCTCTAGAGCAGAGGGAGATGGTAGAAAAGTGCAGTGGTAGAGGGAACCTTGGAGAAAAGGAAGGGTGCCTTCCTGTAA
Source organism: Myrmecophaga tridactyla (assembly GCA_004026745.1). Classification (NCBI taxonomy): domain Eukaryota; kingdom Metazoa; phylum Chordata; class Mammalia; order Pilosa; family Myrmecophagidae; genus Myrmecophaga; species Myrmecophaga tridactyla. Next base: position 5,502 of record PVIY010049200.1, on the reverse strand, counting down.
GACTCGGATGGAAAGGAAGGAAAAGATGGGGAAGAAACAGCCAATTTTGGACATCCAGAGTTGGGAAGAGACCTCACAGGTGAATGGTTAGTCTGATGGCTCCCTAGTGCATACCCCCTGAAGGGAGCACAGTCAGAATAATAGATGAACAAAGGAGCTGCTAAGCAACCACTGGCAGTTTGAAGAGGATTGGCAAAGTCAGCACAATACTAAGACTCATCCTTTGGCCCCAGGACAAGAGCAGAGGAGGTATAATGGGAAGGACAAGACCTGAACCCCAATCTCATTAGGGCCAACATCATATTTCCCTGGCAGCTATAAAGGGAAAGCAGTATCTACTGTTCTAAGACTGTTACAGGGAGAAACTCAGCACAGCTCATTCCTATTCCTTCTGGATTGCAAAACTGAGAGGTTATTTATACAGCAAGCAAATGCCAAACCAAATAAACTGGTCAGTAAAAATAATCACAACTTTACTATATTAAAGCATGTGAAAATAGAGTATAACTGAACAGAAAATCCATAAAAAGAAGATCCAGATGTGCATACCAAAAGAGCTTCAGCTTCTACAAGTAAAAACTCAGCCATGGTTGTATAAATTCAGCTAAGTCTAATACTAGACAAAAACTGAAATGGTGAAGATGAGGTGCTTTGTTCTCACATAGGTAGCTTTTGGATACACCAACAGGAAGCCTAATCAGAAGGGACTTAAACAATAGGGAAATGAATTTTTCTCACATATCAAGAAGTTTTAAAGTTGGCTTCCAAAGCTGGTTAATTCAGCAATTCTACAAAGTTACAGAAGAACTGCATTGTTCCCCTCTCACCCTTATCTTCTTGATCTGTTCTCCTAGGACTTTGTGGGACCACTCAATTCCTATGGTGATATATAAACAATACCCCCAAAACAGGACAACTGGGGATCATTTCCTCCAATGTAATTCTTCTGCAGAGCAAGAAAATGTCCCAGAATCCCATTTCAGAGGAGACTTTCCCTCACTGGCCAGACTGGGTCATATACCCAAGTTTAAACCAATCACTAAATAAGCAAACAAAGCGTCTATTATTGATCTCAACAAGCAACCCCTGTGTTCTAGTTTACTAGCTGCCGGAATGCAATATACCAGAAACAGAATGGCTTTTAACAAGGGAAATTTAATGAGTTGCTAGTTTACAGTTCTAAGGCCAAGAAAATGTCCCAATTAAAACAAATCTATAGAAATGTCCAATCTAAGGCATCCATCCAGGGAAAGATACCTCAGTTCAAGAAGGCCGATTATGTTCAGCGCTTCTCTCTCAGCTGGAAGGGCACATGGCGAATATGACATCATCTGCTAGCTTTCTCTCCTGGCTTTCAGTTTCATGAAGCTCCCCGGGAGGCGTTTTCCTTCTTCATCACCAAAAGTCACTGGCAGGAGGACCATATGCTTCGTGGTGCTGCAGCATTCTCTGCTCTCTCTGAATCTCCCATTCTCCAAAATGTTTCCTCTTTTATAGGACTTCAATAAATCAATCAAGACCCACCCAAATGGGTGGAGACATGTCATCACCTAATCCAGTTTAACAACCACTCTTGACTAAATCACATCATCCAGGGAGATGATCTGATTACAGGTTCAAACATACAGTATTGAATAGGGATTATTCTTCCTTTATAAATGGGATTTATATTAAAACTTGGCTTTTCCTAGGGGGCATACTTCCTTTCAAACCAGCACACCCTGGGCCCCAGATACTGAACCGAATCAAAGTTCTATTAACAAGGGAGAAAAGGGGAAATGACTATTGTCTGGGCAACCAGCACTGTCTGTCACAGATTTTGTTTTAGCAAGTCAGAAAATCAAGATAGGGTGGTTTGCAAATGAGGAGGCTCATTACCATTAGAAGAATGGGAGCAGGGGATCCCTAATTCACGAGAAACTCCTGAACCCAATAAAAGCCCAAGCAAAGGGGGAAACGAAAAGAAACAAAATAGTTTCAGTAGCTAAGAGCTGTCAAATAGAGTTGAGAGGTCATTCTGGAGGTTATTCTTATGCATTATATAGATATCCCTTTTTAGTTTCTAGTGTATTAGAATAGCCAGAGGGAAATAACCTGAAACTGTTGAAATGCAATCCGGTAGCCTTAATTCTTAATATGAGTGTATAATCACATGGCATTTACAGTATGACCATGTGATTATAAACTTTGTGACTGACACTCCCTTTATCCAATATAGGCAGATAAATCAGAAAATAAAGACAAAAAATAAACAGTAGGGGGGATGAGGGGTGTGGGATGTTTTGGGTGTTCTTTGTATTTATATTGTTATTTTTTTGAGTAATGAAAATGTTCTAAAATTGATTGTGATGACAAACATACAACTATAGGATGATACTGTGAGCCATTGATAGTTTGCTTCAGATGATTATGTGGTATGTGAATATATCTCAATAAAATTGCACTAAAAAAAATCCAAGGAAGAGGCATTCGATGCTGACATTCTTTTGGCTTTTATCCTTAGGAACAAAATGTATCTTTCCTATTCTTATAACCACTGGGATTTTTTTTATTCTAAGAAAACTAATTTGCTCATATATAAATCCTATATTTCTCAGGCTAAGATATTCAAGTTTCTCCAGAAAGGGCCAACTCAGAAGCCAGAGGCTCCCTGCAGGGGAGTAGAGCTGCCTCTGGGAAGTGGGGGAACACTGAGGAGCCAGTCAGGGGCACAGCAGACATCTGATGCTACTGGATATAAATGTACAGGCTTTCAGAATTGTGAACAGCTGTGACCATCCCCAGTTTTATTCATTGGCTTCCTGAAGGGAAAGAAGAGATAAAAGGAGTCCAAAGCATTTAGCAGGAATGACCATCTTCTAAAGGATGGTCAAGCAGCTGACACAAACTGATACAAATTTGTCAATCTATAAAGTTTCTGGTCCATGATTGGAGGGCGGATGACCAACAGTGTGTGTGTGTGTGTGTGTGTGTGTGTGTGTGCGCGCGCGCGCGCACGCACACGTGTGTGTGTTTTAGTTGGAATTATTGCCAAGTGATTCTGGTGTTTCCTGTACTCCAGTAACTTCCCAGGACATTTAGAATAAAACCCAACTCTTTACGAGGTTCAGACGCCCCGGATAATCTGAGCCCTGCCTTATCCTTTTCTTTGTGCTGTCCCCATTCATGGCCACACCTCAGCCACACTGGCTCTTTAAACCTTTCAGGGGCACTTAGCTGGTTTCTTCTCCAGGTGGTGGCATCTCCTGCTCCTTCTGCCTGGAATGGCCCCTTCCTTAGGTCTCCTTCCTTTCTAAGGATGACTCACTCCTTCCTGTGAGCAGGTCTCTGACCACCCAATCTAAATTAAACCACCTATCTTTCTCTTACCCACTGTATCAACATCCAGATTCACTTATTAGCATTTATCACTATTAGAAATCACCTCTTTCATTTATTTGATGATGGATTAATATCATCTGACCATTTATAGAGTACAGTTGGGGATAGTGATGACAATAGAAATTATCATCACTATCCCCATCTCACAGACCTGGAAACCAAACAGAGAGAGATTAAGTATCTTGCCTGGAGTGATTTAACAAGTTGGTAGAGCCACGAATCACCCCAGGCATTAATTTCCTTGTTTATTGGCGTCCCCATGTCAGGCTATAGAGCATGCTGGGAGAAAGACTTTTGCATCTCTTGTTCACTCCTGTGTCCCAGCACCCAGCACAGTGCCTGGCACATAGTAAGTGCTCCATATATATCTGTTGCACTAAAAAGATTCCAAAGCCCTGTTCTTTTGTTCCTACCCTCTCCATTTTCTGGGGCATGTATGCATATGTGATGCACTTCTCTTTTTACCTTGTACTTGATCTCTGCTTCAAACAGATGCCTGCTACTCAAGTTAGAGCAGTATGAAGTATCAAAAAGTCCCCTTACCTAGGTGCACTCAGGGTGTTGACAGTAAGCTGTCACAGGTACTCCAGGGGTCTGTCCTGGGACCGAGTTTTGTTCTCTTAGTCTTTGTTTCTTGGTGGAATTTGAACCTTCCTGTGCCAGCCTGGCTGCAAGGGACAGGTGGAATATTACAAAATTTCAAGAGTGGGCCTTGTTGGCTTCTGGAGTGAGACCCCAGAGTGATTATCAAGCGTCTTAAGTCACCCCTCAAGAGAATCTCTTTTGTCGTTCAGATGTGGCCTCTCTCTCTCAGCCAACACAACAAGCAAACTCACTGCCCTCCCCCGTCTACATGGGACATGACTCCCAGAGGTGTGGACCTTCCTGGCAACGTGGGACAGAAATCCTAGAATGAGCTGAGACACAGCATCAAGGGGTTGAGATAACCTTCCTGACCAAAAGGGGGAAGAGTGAAATGAGTCAAAATAAAGTGTCTATGGCTGAGAGATTCCAAACAGAGTCGAGAGGTTATCCTAGAGGTTATTCTTTCACGTTAAATAGATGTCACTTTGTTAGTCAAGATGTAATGGAGAGGCTGGAGGGAACTGCCTGCAAATGTAGAGCTGTGTTCCAGTAGTCATGTTTCTTGAAGATGGCTGTATAAGGATATAGCTTTCACAATGTGACTGTGTGATTGTGAAAACCTTGTGTCTGATGCTCCTTTTATCTACCTTATCAACAGATGAGTAAAACATATGGAATAAAAATAAATAATAAGGGGAACAAATGTTAAAATAAATTTAAATTGAAACACTAGTGATCAATGAAAGGAAGGGGTAAGGGGTATGGTATGTATGAATATTTTTCTGTTGTCTTTTTATTTCTTTTTCTGAATTGATGCAAATGTTCTAAGAAATGATCATGATGATGAATATGAAACTATGTGATGATATTGTGAATTATTGTTAATATATGTAGAATGGAATGATCATAAGTTAAGAATGTTTGTATCTGTTTGTTGTTTATAAAATAAAAATAAAAATAAAAAGAAGTGTCTTAAAAGGACCAGAGCCTGGATCTTTTGGGGCACTCTGAGTGACAGGATATATGAGGTCTCAATATAAAAATATAATAGGAAAAAAGGAAACAGAGGAGATGCCAAACTTAATAAGTATTTTTGATAATCAAAAAAATGAAAAGTTGATTAATTAATTTGAAAGCATTATTTCCCGATATCAATTTAAAATCTCCAATGCTAGTTCCTAGGATAGGCCTGATCAGCGTTGCTTAGCTAAACAAGCAGGGAGCGCGGCGCGCTCATGCTGTCCGCAGCGAGCCGCAGACTGGGCTGCCAGGAGGCCGCCAAGGACCCGCATCCGGGACTTGGCTCAATTCCTTTCTGGGATTCCTGACCCACCGCGGTCAGAACTAGCGGCCCGCGCCCACCCAGCACCCCGACCTCTCTGCACGCAGGCGACTCTCAGCTTCTTTTGAAAGCTGGCCGGGCCGAGATGCAGGGCAAGTCCCCCGACCCTGCCGCGCTCTCAGTGCCAGGGTCTGCGCATCCTCCTCTGCGCGCTCCGCCACCGCGCGGTCCGGAAGACAGCGGAAAGGACGCCT
>PVIY010049199.1:0-16869 GCA_004026745.1 Myrmecophaga tridactyla | reverse complement strand
AACTGCATGAATTTTCCAATCTATATAGACAGAAATCAGGAGAATATGTGTGGGAATGGTATCAGAGGTGTGGGAAAATGGTGGAAGGAATATAAAGTTGGATCAAGTTTAATTTATTGATATGGGCCCAGTAAGCAGAGATTCTGCATTCAGTGTTGTAGTTCAAGTGGTCAGAAGGGGCATAAAGAGTTTGTTTAGATGGTGGCTGAAACATGGATCAAAAGGTGGCCAACATTACCTGAGGTCAAAAGGCCAGAACTCCCCTGGTATAATGTAATGAGGAGATCCAACTGCTCAGAGAGATTGGAATACTAGAGTGGATTTATCGTGGAAGACCTTCTCACGTACCCCAGGAATGTCCAGAGGACACATCTCTCACCAGAACCTTGAGAAATAAATTCATGAGACTAGCTCCATCATCCCTGAGGAGCTCTTTAGTTACCTTCTCTGTGGGTCAGATATTACTGTGAGAACTGCTGTCACTGAGCTGGAATCCTTAAACACAATGGGAATGATCAGACCCTGACTTGTCAGAAGCCATGTGGAGACAGTAAATCACCATAGACAAGGTTGGCGTTGTCACCATAATGGACAGCAGACGCAAAGCAGCAGTCAAAATAATCTGACATGCAGAGACTTGTGGCATTGACTAGTAGATCATGGGGTACCTAGAAATAAAATAGATAGGCAGTCTACTAAATTCTTGTTTGAACTGTATAAGCAGAAGAATTCTAGGTCAAGTAAACAGAAGACTAACCTGAATTACAAAAACAGAGTCATGGCCCCTTAATCAATTCCCAGACTTGAGACAGTTTACAGACCCAGATCCCCTTGAATGAGATGAGGGCTGTATGTCCTTGGGGAAGGATCTTTTCACACTGCCCAAAATTTACACTGTTAGCCTCCCGCCCCCAGCCTTCCCCAAGGAGACCTATGGCTTTTTACCAGAGTGATTGTGCACTGGAGAAAAGGAAATGATATTTTGGGGATTATTGGACACTGGCTCAAAAGTGACACTAATTCCAGGAGACCCAAAACATCACTCTGGACTACCAGTCAGAGTAGGGCCTTATGGAGGTCAGGTGATTGATGGAGTTTTAGCCCCAGGTCCATCTCACAGTGGGTCTAGTGGGTTCCCAGACACATTCTGTGGTCATTTCCCCAGTTCTAGAATGCATAATTGGAATTGACATACTCAGCAACTGGCAGAATCCCCACATCGGTTCTCTGACTCATGGAGTAAGGGTTATTATGGTAGGAAAGACCAAGTGGAAAGCACTAGAACTGACCCTACCTAGCAAAATAGTGTATCAGAATCAATATCATTTTCCTGGGGGATTGCAGAGATTAGTGCCTTTTAAGGACTTGAAGGATGCAGGGTGGTGATTTCCACCACATCTCCATTCAACTCTCCTACTTGACCTGGGAAGAAAACAGATGGGACTTGGAGGATAACAGTGGATTATCATAAACTTAACCAGACGATGACTCCAATTGCAGCTGCTGTTCCAGATGTGGTATCATTGCTTGGGCAAATCAACATATCACCTGGTATTTGGTATGCAGCTATTGATTTAGCAAATGCTTTTTTCTCAATAGCTGTAAGGACCACCAGAAATAGTTTGCATTCAGCTGGCAAGCCCAGCAGTATACCTTCACTGTCCTTCCAGTATACCTGATATACCTTGCCAGAGGTTTATCAACTTTCCAGCCTTATGTCACAATTTTGTTCTCAGGAAACTTGATTGTTTTTCCCTCCCACATCACACTGATTCATTATATTGATGATATCATGCTGATTGGACCTAGTGAACAAGAAGTAGCAACTAGTTCAGACCTATTGGTAAGGCATTTGCATGTCAGGGGATGGGATATAAATACAATAAAAATACAGGGGCCTTCCATCTCAGTGAAATTTCTAGGTGTTCAGTGATGTAGGGCATGTTGAGATATGCCTTCTAAGGTGAAGGACAGCTGTTGCATCTGACCCCTCCTATGACCAAAACGGAGGCACAATGCTTATTTGGCCTCTTTGAATTTTGGAGACAACATATTCCTCACTTGGGTGTGCTACTCTGGCCCATTTACCAAGTGACCAGAAAATCTGCTGGTTTTAAGTGGGGACCTGAACAAAAGGAGGCTCTGCAACAGGTCCAGACTGCTGTGCAAGCTACTCTGCCATTTGGGCCATATAATCCAGCAGATCCAATGGTGCTGGAAGTATCAGAGGCAAATAGGGGATACTGTCTGGAGCCCTTGGTGGATCCCTATAGGAGAATCACAACTCAGACCCTTCGGATTTTGGAGTAAAGCATTACCATCTGCTTCAGATAACTACTCTCTTTTGAGAAATAGCTTTTAGCCTGCTGCTGGGCCTTAGAAGAGACTGAAAACTTAACCATGGGCCATCAAGTTACCATGAGTACTGAGTTGCCTATCATGAACAGGGTGTGGTCTGATCTAACAAACCATAAAGTTGGGTGTACACAGCAGCACTCCATCATAAAATGGAAATGGTATACAAGAGACAGGGCTCAAGCAGGTGCTGAAGGCACAACTTAGCTACATGAGAGTGGCCTAAATGCTCATGGCCCCTACACCTTCCACATTATCTTCTCTTTCCCAAACCAGAGTTATGGCCTGTTGGGGAGTTCCTTACAGTCAGTTGGCTGAGGAAGAGAAAACTCGGGCCTGGTTTGCACATGGTTCTTCATGATATGTAGGGACCACCTGGAAGTGGAGAGCTGCAGCACTAAAACCCCTTTCTGGGATGTCCTTAAAGGACAGTGGTGAGGGGAAATCCTACCAGTGGGCAAAACTTTGAGTGGCGAACACGGTTGTTCATTTTGCTTGGAAGGAGAACTGGCTAGAGGTGCATTTGTATACTGACTCATAGGCTGTTGGTAATGGTTTGGCTGGATTGTCAGGGACTTGGAAAGAGCATAATTGGAAAATTGGTGACAAAGAGGCCTAGGGAAGAGGTATGTCCTTTCTGAGAGGGCAAAGAACATGAAGATATTTGTGTTCCATGTGAATGCTCAGCAGAGGGTGATTTCAGCAGAAGAAGGTTTTAATAATTAAGTGGATAAGATGACCTGTCCTGTGGATACAAGTCATCCTCTTTCCTCAGTCACTCCTACCATTGCCCAGTGGGCTCATGAACAAAGTGGGCATGGTGGTAGGGCAGAGGTTATGCATGGGCTCAGCAACATGGGCTTCCACTCACCAAGGCCAACCTGGCTACAGCTACTGCTGAGTGCCCAATCTGCCAGCAGCAGAAAACCACACTCAGTCCCCAATATGGCACCATTTCCTGAGGTGATCTTCCTGCTGCTTGGTGGTGGGTTGATTACATAGGACTACTTCCATCACAGAAGGGGCAGTGATTGTTCTAATTAGAATAGACACATACTCCAGATATGGGTTTGCCTTCCCTGCATGCAATACTTCCACAAAATCTACCATCTGTGGACTTATGGAATGCCTTATCTACTGTTATGATATTCCACATAGCATCACTTCTTATCAAGGAACCCACTTAGCAGCAAATGAAGTGCAGGAATGGGCAAATGCTCGTGGAATTCTTTGGTCTTACCATATTCCTCATCATCCAGAGATAATTGGGTTGATAGAATGGTGGAATGGCCTTTTGAAGATGTAATTACAGTGACAACTAGGTAGCAATACCTTGCAGGGCTGAGGCAATGTCCTCCAGGAGGCTGTATATGCTCTGACTCAGCATCCACTGTATGGTTGTGTTTCTCCCATAGCCAGGATTCATAGATCCAGGAATCAAGGGGTGGAAATGCGAGTGGCACCACTCACTATCACCCCTAGTGAGCCACTGGAAAAATTTTTGCTTCCTGTCTCTGAAACCTTAAGCTCTGCTGGTCTACAGTTCTTAGTTCCAAAAGGAGGAATGCTCCTTCCAGGAGACACAACAATGATTCCACTGAACTGCAAGATAACACTGCCACCTGGCCACTTGGGCTTCTCATGCCACAGAATCAACAGGCACGAAGGAGAATTAGTGTTCTGTCTGGGCTGATTGATCCTGACTATCAAGGGGAAATAGGACTACAATTACGCAATGGAGGTAAAGAAGGGTTTTACTGGAATATAGGAGGTCCCCTAGGGCATCTTAGTACTACCATCCCTGTGATTAATGTCAATGGAAAACTGCAAGAACTCAATTCAGGCAAGAATATCAATGGCCCAGAAACTTCAGGAATGAAGATTTAGGTCACCCCACCTGGGAAAGAACAATGGCCAGCTGAATGCTTGATGAAGGTAAAGGGAACATGGAATGGGTAGTAGTAGAAGGTAGTGGTAAATATGAACTACAAACACATGACCAGTTACAGAAAGGAGGACCATGATTGTATATTTCCTCCCTGCTTTGTTATATGTTTGCATTTGTACATAAGCAAGTATCTTATTTTCCTCTTATTATATGGCATAAGTTGTATTGTTCATGTTATAGTATTTAAGATATAGGATATGGAATTGAAGAGTGAATGTTACTAAGTACTTGCATCCTATTCTGGAGAGACATAGTGGTTTCTGGTTGTATACAGGACAGTTGAGTATTGTTATGTGTCTGTTATTGTGTTCTATTTGGAAATTAAGCATATTGCAAGGTGATGCACATAGCTGCCAAGCCGACAAGGAGTGGACTGTGAAGGTTAGGTTGTGGTGCCAACTTGGCCAAATGATTATGCCCGGTTGTCTGGTCAGGTAAGCACTGGCCTGTTACTGCAAAGATATTTTATGACTGGTTGATAAACTGGACAGCTGGTGTATTAAATCATTAGTCAGATGATTGCAACTATGGCTGATTACATGTGGGATCAACTAAGGCATGTCTCCCACAGTAAGCTAGTCCAATTAGTTGGAAGCTTTTAAGGAAGAAGAGAGAACTTTCATTGCTTCTTCATTCAGCAAGCTTCTCTGTGAAGTTTGTCCAGACTCTTCATTGGAAATGCCAGCTTCACAGCCTGCCCTATGGATTTTGGGCTCTTCCATTCCCAAGGTTGCATGAGATAGGTTTATAAATCTCATATTTATGGATATCTCCTGTTAGCTCTGTTTCTCTAGAAAACCCTGACTAATACACCCACTGTCACCATTGTTATTCAAAATTGTACTGGAAGTTCTAGCCAGAGCAATTATACAACAAAAAGAAATAAAAGGCATCCAAATTGGAAAGGAAGAAGTAAAACTCTGTTTGCAGGTGGCATGATACCTATGTGAAATATTCCCAAAAATGTACAGCAAAGCTACTAGAGCTAATAAATGAGTACAGCAAAGTGGCAGGGTACAAGATCAACATCCAAAAATCAGTAGTGTTTCTATACACTAGTAATGAGCAATCTGGGGAGGAAATAAAGAAAAATTCCATTTACAATAGTAAACAAAAGAATCAAATATTTAGGAATAAATTTAACTAGGGACACAAAAGACCTATACACGGAAAACTACAAGAAATTGCTAAAAGAAATCATGGAAGATATAAAAAATGGAAGGGCATATCAGTTCATGGACTCGAAGACTATAGTTAAAATGTCAATTCTACTCAAATTGATTTATAGATTCAGTACAATAGCAATTAAAATCCCAATAACTTACTTTGCAGAAATAGAAAAACTAATAATAAAATTTATTTTTAAGGACAGGATGTCCTGCAGCTGATGCAATGGGAGACAGTGCTTGGAAACCATATATCAAATAAGGGTTTAATATCCAGAATATATAAAGAGATTCTACAAATCAACAACAAAAAGACACGGAACCCAGTTAAGAAATAGTTATGTGGTGGTCATGCCTTCACCACCACAATCTGTATGAAGACATTTCCTTTTCTTCTGCAAAGAATCCCATACCCCTCCCCCATATCCCCCCACTTGTTGACATTTAATTTTGGCATACCTTTGTTGCATTCAATGGAAGCATATTCCAATATCACTATTGGCTATATTACCCTAAGTTGCATTGATTGTATTTTTCCTGTATACCATCCCATTTTCAACACCTTGAAATGTTAACATTCATTTGTTCTTCCTCAGGCAAAAACATTCTCATATTTGTACATTTAATCACTATCACTGTCCACTTAAGGCACTCCTAAGTTATGCCATCTCAGTCTTTATCCTCTTATCTCTATTTCTGGTGTCATATGTGCCATGAATATGAATAGTCACTTTTCAGAAGAGGAAACAGAAACAGTTTAAAAAGCATATAAAAAGATGCTCAAACTCACTGGCTATTAGGGAAATGCAAATCCAAACCACAATGACATATAACCTCACATCCCCTAGAATGGCCATTAGAAGAAAAAAAATCAAACAGAAAACAACAAGCACTGGAAATGATGTGGAGAAAGAGGTCCACTTATCCACTGTTGGTGGGAATTTAAAATGGTGCAATTGCTCTGGAAGGCATTTTGGCAATTCCTCAGGAAGCTAAGTATGGAATAGTCACATGATCCAGCAATCCCATTACTAGGTGTATATTCAGAGGAACTGAAGCAAGGACACAAATGGACATTTGCACACCGATGTTTACAGCAGCATCATTTATGATTAACAAGAGATGGAAACAGCCCAATTGTTCATCAGCAGATGAGTGGGTAAACAAGCTGTTATATATACATATGATGGAATATTATGCAGCTGTAAGACAGAATAAAGTCATGAAGCACGTAATAATGTGGATGAACTTTGAGGGCATTATGCTGAGTGAAATTAGCCCGAAACAAAAAGACAGATACCGTATGGTCTCACTAATATGAACTAACAGTAATGAGAGTTAAAGTTAAGGACACAGGTTATCAGGAGATACAAAGAGGGTAGATACTGGGCATTTAGTGCTGAAGGAGTACAAAATATACAACAGGACTGATTGTAAAAATTCCAAAATAGATAGCACAGTACTATCTGATGGTAGAACAGTAAGTACACTGAATGAAGCTGAATGTGAGTGTGGTTGAGGGGGAAGGACTGGGGGCACATATGACACCAGAAATAGAGATAGAGGATAAAGACTGAGATGGCATAACTTAGGGGTGCCTCAAGTGGACAGTGATAGTGAGTAAATGTACAAATATGAGAATGTTTTTGCCTGAGGGAGAACAAATGAATGTTAACATTTCAAGGTGTTGAAAAGGGGATGGTATACAGGAAAAATACAATCAATGCAACTTAGGGTAATATAGCCAACAGTGATATTGGAATATGCTTCCATTGAATGCAACAAAGGTATTATGCCAAAATAAAATGTCAACAAGTGGGGGGATATGGGGGAGGGGTATGGGATTCTTTGCAGAAGAAAAGGAAATGTCTTCATACAGATTGTGGTGGTGAAGGCATTATACCAGAAACCACTGATTTGATTGTATGGTGTGCAAATAAAACTGCTTAAATATGAACAGAGAGTAATAAATCCTGGAGAAAATATGGAGTAAGAGATGTACTTATTCACTGTCCAGAGGGAAGCTGAAAGGTACAGTCCCTCTGGAGGGCAGTGTGGTGCTACACAGGAGGCTAGGGGTGGAGTTGCCATATGATCCTGAAACCCTGTTGCTAGGCATATAGCTGGAGGAAATGAAAGTAGGGATATACATGGACATTTGCACACTAGGGTTTTTGGCAGTAGTGTTTGCAATCTGCAATGGATAGAGGTGGCCTAAGGGTACAATGACTGATAAACGGAAGGGGGTATTGTGATGTATGTATGCAACAGAGTGGCTGCAAGAAGGAATAAAGTTGTGAGGGCATGCAATTAGATGAACCTTGAGGATAGTGTGTTGAATGTCAAAAAAAAAAAAAAGACAAATATTAACATGCCACACTCTATGGACTACCTATGATATACAAACTCAGAGAACTGAAGTTAAGAGCATGGATTATCAGGTTGGGGCCTATTGTAAAGGATCCGAGACTGTAAGCTCTTACAGCAGTCACATCTATTCTGGAATTGTCACTGTTATTTCTAAATTCTGAGATGCTGAGCTATTTGTGTGTAACCTGGCCATTCCCTGAAACTTCGGGGATTTATGTAACATCTGAGACTCAGAGTTATAGCTCTGAAGCTATGAAAGTCAGCATTACCCCATATAGCAACTGTTTAAAAGTTGAAAAAGTGATCAGACTTTGACCAAAGATATGAATGAAGCTACTCTGGAAAGGACTAAGGTAAATCAGAATACAGGGTAAAGGATGATATGGTCTACATTCTAAAATTTCAATTTCTGTGTGAAACCAAAGGAAGAGATGTTTATTTGGTGCAAAATTTATATTTTGGGTAGTGCATTATCTAATTTAACCTCTGTGATCAGTTTATTGAACACCATAATCACATGGAATCTTGAATAGGGCATGAGATCTTGTTGGTTTGTACAGGTTGGTGGGATGCCCCAATACATCCCAGAGTAATGTGGGCAGAAAATAAAAAAGCATTTGCAAAGTCCCCTTAGGGGACTGGGGAGAGAGGAGGAAATGTTAAACTTCCCCATCTGGGGAATTACTGATATTATCATAAGCAGTGGGGACAATAAATTCAACCCTCGATCTTGGGGCTTGCCCCTATGAAATGTATTCCTGCAAAGGAGAAGCAAAGCCTATTTATAATTATGCCTAAGAGTCATCAGAGAACCTCTTTTGTTGCTCAGATGTAACCTCTTTCTCTAAACCAACATGGGGCATGAATTCCAGGGGTGTAAATCTCCCTGGCAACATGGGACAGGATTCCTAGGGATGAGCTGGGACTGAGCATCATGGGATTGAGAAAGGCTTCTTGATCAAAAGGGGGAAGAGAGAAATGAGACAAAACAAAGTTTCAGTGGCTGAGAGATTTCAAAAAGAGTCTAGAGGTTATCCTGGAAGTTATTCTTATGCATTCTATAGACATCCCCTTTTATTTCATGGTGTATTGGAGTGGCTAGAAGTACCTGAAACTGTTGAACTGTGTTACCAGTAGCCTTGATTCTTGAAGATGATTGTATAACTATATAGCTTTTACATGTGTCCATGTGATTGTGAAAACCTGGTGTCTGATGTTCCCTTTATCTAGGGTATGGACAGATGAATAAAAAAATAAGGAAAAAAAAATAATGGTCGGGATAAGGGGTAAAAAATTGGGTAGATTGATGTGGTTTGAAATGATGTACCCTAGAAAAGCCATGTTTTAATCCTAATCCCATTTTGTAAAGGCAGCCATTTCTTCTAATCCCTATTCAATACTGTATGCTTGAAACCGTAATTAGATCATCTCCCTGGGTATGTGATTTAATCAAGAGTGGTTGTTAAACTGGGTTAGGTGATGACATGTCTCCACCCATTCGGGTGGGTCTTGATTAGTTACTGGAATCCTATTAAAGGAGAAACATTTTGGAGAACACAAGAGATTTCTGAGAGAGCAAAGAATGATATAGCCATGAGAAGCAGAGAGTCTACCAGCCAGTGACCTTTGGAGATGAAGAAGGAAAACGCCTCCTGGGGAGCTTCATAAAAGAGGAAGCCAAGAGAGAAAGCTAGCAGATGACGCTGTGTTTGCCATGTGCCCTTCCAGCCCAGAGAGAAGCCCTGACTGTGTTCACCTTGTGCCTTCTCACTTGGGAGAGAAACCCTGAACTTCATCGGCCTTCCTGAAACAAGGTATCTTTTTGGACATTTCTATAGACTTGTTTTAACTGGGACATTTTCTTGGCCTTAGAACTGTAAACTAGCAACTTATTAAATTCCCCTTTTAAAAGCCATTCCATTTCTGGTATATTGTCTGCCAGCAGCTAGCAAACTAGAACAATTGAATAGATTGAAATACTAGGGGTCAATTAGAGGGAGGGGTAAGGGGTATGGGATGTATGATTTTTTCCTTTTTCTGGAGTGATGAAAATGTTCTAAAAATGATCATAGTGATGAATACAAAACAAAGTGATGACATTGTGAGTATTATGTACTTTGGATGGACTGCATATGTTTGAAGATATCTCAGTAAGGATATTAAAAATAAATAAATAGTGTTCTTAAAAATACCGTGAAGAATTTTTTTAATTGATTTGCAGTTGAGCTTGGATCACAAAAGCACTCAATTTAATATGTGAGATTCATAACTGTGTCCCTGGGTATTGAGATTTCACAACAGTTAGAAAATGCAGAGGGAGGGAGGAAACTGCTAGCAGTCCAGGAAAAGCACTGTCAGTTTTCCATTAACCCAGAACTAGTGTCTCTCTAGACTTTGAGCCATAAGTAAGATTACTGTAATTTTTGCTTTTCTCCAGGGTGAAAGGTTGGGAGAACTTTAAAGGTTATAAATATAAATCTAAGCGATTTAAATTGAGGTAAAGTTTACTTCTGTATTTCAAAATCAAATCTCACCGTTAGCCCACACTCACAAAGTAGAAATGTCAGTTTTTTTTTTTTACTGTGCTCTCACATAAAATACACAAATTTCACTTAAAAAGGGGGGAAAACATCATATTTTATCAGCTGACTAGAATACAAAGGCCTTGGTCCATCTGTCAGTATGATTTTTATGCAAATTTCAGAATGGGAAGAAACTTCAGAAGTCAGCTAGTCTAACCCTCCTTTCCTCTTGACCACAGATCAGAATTTCTGATAGTCTTGGACAGTAAGGCTATTCAGCCTGCTTCCACATCTTCAATGATGGAGAACTAACTATCTCTTGAGACAGTTACTCATCATTTACACTGATTATTAGAAAGTTCTTCCTTTTATCAGCTAAATATACAACCCTGCAATATAAACATTTGTACAAACAAACCTCAACATGTGAATGTAACTCAAATAAATCATGTATGTCAAAATTACATCCTCACTCTCAGTGACTTATTCTCAGAGGTCTAATTTACAAACTCAGGGATTCCCCATAGAGGTGCAAATTTATCTGGAATAAGAAGTCCATGACAACTAATAAAAATGATAGTTTTTTAAAATCCTCACAATTATCTTATAATTTACAGAGCACTTTTATATCAATCATCTCAGTTGACTCTCAACACCATCCTAGTGTGGAATCATTTACACATGAAGAAAGAGAGGTGAAGTGATACACTCCAGGTCTGCCACTATGTGGCCAGGTTGACCCTTGAATCCAGGATTCTATTAATTTCCAAACACACAGAATAATTGGGAAAAAAGGTTCAAACAGAGGTCACATTAATCTAAAAAGGTAGGAAAGTAAGTAAATTATTGCAGTGAAATCATGGAGAAGAGATCAGGGCTATAAAACTTATCATTCCCACCTGGGGAAAATACTACCCAACTCATAGATCTAGTATTAGGTTTGTGTTTTTGTGTCGGCGTTGTTATTGTTGTCCAGTGATGTAAGTTTTGGGATAGTAAGTTTTTAACATTTTATTGTGTGTGGAGAACTGGGAGAGGAAGAGGGTGGATCCTCTCTGTCCAGTTATGCTTCTGGGAGCCAGTTTGGATCATATTATAGACAACTTGGTGGTGAGAGGGCAGGGGGCATAAACAGGGTGGTAAATGCCACTGTATCCCCCTTCAAGGAAAGACTTATTGCCCCCGCTGCTGAAATTTCTGTGGACAGGCAACCTTCAACTGCCAGCCCTATCAATGACTGCCTCAGCTGCAGGGTGCTGCCCTCCCTGAGGCCCCAAGATTCTGAGCAGCCCATATCCGATACTGAAGAATGTAAAACCCAGCCATGTCCCCTAACGTGGGACAATTCTGACATGCTATTTTACTCCCAGAACTCCCTGTGGAGTTGATCAAGGATGGCACTGGGCTTGTTTGACAGATCAACTTCTCCCTCTGCTGTTTCACTGGTATGGATCCAACAGCACGCCCAAATAAACATCCTGCACACTAAACTCCAGCCTCAGAGTCTGAACCCAGTTTGTGATGGGGTTCTAAATGGTCAATCAAGCTTCCTCAACTTCATCTATTTCTAGCACTCATTATAATCCCAATCTATGCCAATTAAGATCTCTGAAGACAGGGCCTAACCGAACCACAAACCCCTGCATTCTCCACATGCACTGATGAGTAGTCAATGATTATTTTCCGTTTTATAAGACAGCGTTGAATCAGGCTTCAATTAATCCAGTTGGGCAATACAAAAAGACTATTTTGTGTTCAACAAATAATACTCTAGCTACCCCAAAGACTGCCACATCAAAAGCCATTAAGCCTGTTTATTTTATTTTCTCTCTCCTGCAACTCTGGAGTGTTTGTTGACATTTGAAATTCAGTAGTAATTATTGTCCAACAGCCATGTTTTTTAATCTTCGGGCAAATTCACGGTTGTCCATTTTCTGAATCAGATATTCTATTAGACTGATCCATGTTAAATAGTGTTGCTTCTGGATATAAAAGGAGAAGAAAAAAATAAACCACTTTAAGCTTCAGAGTCACAATAATTATGCTAGAAAAAAGTTTCCAATAGAAACACTGAATGGACACAGAAGACAAGTTTTATTAACAAAAATAAATAAACATGGGTCTTTTATGTAATGACACTGATCAAAAGAATCAAAATTGGGTACAAAAAGTTGTTCATTCAAAACCTTTTAGGGAATTTAATTTTTTAAAATTTTGCTTGCTTTGGTTTTTGTTTTGTCTTTGCATACTTTCTTCACAACAAATTTTGAAGACTAGTAAATTAAGCAAAGCACATATTGCATTCTGCTCAAATTAATCCCAGAACAGATAGATTGCTTACCAAGGATAAAAGATGCAAAAAACATTATAAATTGGTAAAAGGGATACTTTATTAACAGTAGTTTATCAAGCAATTACAGTGTACCAGCCATTGTGTTAAGTGTTTTATATATTTCATCTTATTTAATACTCCCAATCCATCTGAGAGGTAGGACCTCTGTGTACAGTAAGAATGGTGGCCCCCTTTCCCCCTGCCCCTGCCAGACACACACACACTTATGTGACATGGAAGCCCTGGAGATCAGCATTATTACTTTTTTTTTTTATTCAGATGAAGAAATGGAGGCTGGAGGCTTAGAATGGTTCAACTATTTGCCCAAAGTCACACATGATACTGACTGGATTCAAGTCAGGCTGATTTGACCAGAGTCAAGCTCATACTACATACTTCCAAATTTGTCATAAGATTTAAGAATTGTGACAAGATAGATGGAATCATCTTGATCACTATAACTTCCTCTATCTTTATTCAAGCTAGTCCCTTTGTCTTCTCAGTTCTTTCATTCTCATATATATATATTTTTCTCTTCCCTCAGCCTTAGGGAATTCACAACTGAATTTTATACCTATTACAGTACTTTCCATTTTGAAGGGTAACTCACCTATATGAGTCTTTCTCCTTAGAAAGACTAAAAGCAGGGCTGGAGTCTCATTCATCTGTGTCCCCTCTCCTTGGCACCTAGCACTGTTCCCAGCACACAGTGCTTAACAAATGTTCTTTGAGTGTGCAAACATCCTTATGTGAGAAATAGGGAAGGATTTCTGGGACCTAATAAAAGTTGTCTCCTGAGTGGATATTTATACATGTGATGATTCAGGGAGAGAAAAGCTCTTAGCCACTGTATGAGTATAAACAAGATAATTCAGATTGCATGTATTAAAACTGAGTAAAGGTCAAGTGTTAGTGAAAGAATAGAAAGCTTATTAATCCATTTCAAACTGGCTTCATAGGACATACAAAGCTCTGTGTCGTAACTCTTTTATTTATGTGTGAGTGGAGAAATCATTTTGGGGTTGACAGTATATGATTGAGTGAATCATTTACAATGATAAATCTCATAACATAGATTGTGCAATACCGAAGCTAAAGATATGCATTTGAATCATTTTGGGGTTGACGGTATATGATTGAGTGAATCATCATTTAAGGAATCTAAATATAGTCTACATACTATACATATTCTTCTCTCATATTACAGCCAAGGCATCTTAATAACTTCATAATAATAAAATACTAAAACATAAAATTAAAGTATTAGGCAGTGTAATTTTATCCTCAGATATTAATTAGATTTAGAGACACAAATTGTAAACATTTACGCTAACAATTTACCTTTCTGGACACAGCTATCTAGCAAGTTCAAACATCCACTTCAAACAAGCAAGAAGCAAACAAGAAATCCTCATAACAGGCAAAGTTGATGATATAACACGACTACTTAAAAGGCCCTGACACAGAACATTTTCACTACTGTTTTATGCAATTATATTAAATTGGTAACCTGGTCCTTAAGCCTGTTGCGCACACCATAAGTAGGAAATCTAAGGAAGAAAATGAAATTCTGAAGTAATGAGATGTGTCAATTGTCAGCAAGAGAAAGACAAACACCAAAGAAGCATAAACAAAACAGAATGGAGGTAGTCATTGCAGATACAAATGGCTCTACCCTATCTTATAGCCCTGCATTTATACTGGCTGATACAATAACTGATATGCAAAATGGTGAACCAGAATCATCAGGAAAGCATTAAAATATATTCGGCATCCTTCTGTTTGAGGAGGTTGGGGAAAATGTGATATATTTAGAAGGTATTACAGCCAAAATAATTAAAAGTACAAATATTTTAAAGTATAAACCCTAATTATTTGAAAAATCCAGATATTCTGAACACATTCATTAGGGTTCAAATGGTTAATTCTTCAGGACTTCGTATTATAGAGAATGCAAAGCATATCATGACTAATAATTTTTTCAAAGCAACACAAACTGTGTAATGCCATCAGATCTCACAGCCTCTCCCAATTCAGATTCAATTTAAACATCACTATGCTTTAAATAGTTCATCTCTGACTATAACCTAACTTGAAGTATAACAAAACTCATCTTAAAAACCCTTGCTTAAGAAGGAATGAAGTCGTGAGGCATGCAACTAGGTGAATGATACTTGAAGACAGTATGTTGAATGAAATAAGTCAGAAATGAAAAGACAAATATTATTATGCCTCAGTAATATGGACTAACTATAATGGGCAAACTCTAAGAATTGAATTCAAGAGCATAAGTTATCAGGTGAAGACCTATGGTAAAGGTTCCTAGATATAAGCTCTTACAGCAGTCTCATCTACTCTGGAGCTGTAACTGTTATTTCTAAATTCTGAGGTGCTGAGCTCTTTGTGTATAACCTGGCCATTCCCCAGAATTTCAGGTATTTATATAATACCTGAGACTCAGAGCTAGAGTTCTGCAGCTATGAAAGTCAGCATTACCCCACACAGCAACTGTTACAGACATGAAAAAGTGGCCAGACTTCAATTTGAGATGTGGATGAAGCTGATACGGCAGGACTAAGACGAAGCAGACCAAAGGTATGATGGCTAGGTTCTGGTGCAGTGTGGCCAAATAATTATGCCCGGTTGTCTAGCCAGGCAAACACTGGCCTGGCCATTGCTGCAAGGATATTTCATGGCAAATTGATAAACTGGAAGGCTGGTATATAAACCATAAGTCAGTTGATTGCATCTATGGCTGATTACATCTGTGATCGACTAAGGCATGCTGCCCACAATGAGATAATCCAATCAGTTGGAAGCTTTTATGGGAGAAAAAAAGACTATCACTGCTTCTTCAGCTAGTGAGCCTCCCATGTGGAGTTCATCAGAGGTGCCAGCTTCACTGCTTGCCCTACGAATTTTGGATTTTTCCATTCCCATGGTTGCATGAGACACCATTTATAAGTCTCATATTTACAGATCTTTTCTGCTGTTTCTGTTTCTCTAGAGAACCCTAACACAAAAGGGTAAAAGATGATTGTACTTAAAAACTTTAACTTCTGTGTGAGACTAAAGGAAGAGATGTTTATTTGGTATGAAATTTATATTGTTGGTAGCACACTAAATTAACTTGTATGATCAGCTTATTTTAACACCACAATTACATGGAACCTTAAATAGGGAATGAGAACTTGTTGGTTTGTGCAGGTTGGTGGGATGCTCCAATACATCCAGAGAAATCTGTGCAGAAGATTTAAAAAGTAGATGCAAAATCTTCTTGTGGGACTGGGAGAAAGGTGGAAATATTAAACTTTCCAATGGGGGGAGACCTGATATTCTCACAATCATTGGGAACTGCCACTCTGATGGGCCAGGCCCTCAATCTTGGGGCTTGCCCTCATGAAACTTAATTCATAAACAAGGCTTAACCACAAGAAGTTAAGCCTACTTAAATTTATGCCAAAGAGTCACTCCCAGAAAACCTCTTCTGTTGCTTAGATGTGGCCTCTCTAAGCCAACCGCAGGTGAGCTCACTGCCCTCCCCCCACTAGGTGGGACATGACTCCCAGGGGTGTAAATCTCCCAGGCAATAAGGGACATGACTCTAGGGGATGAGCCTGACCCTAGCATCATGGAAGCCCTCTTGATCTAAAGGGAAGGAGAAAAATGAAACAAAGTTTCAGTGGCTGAGACATTTAAAATAGAGCTGAGAGGTCATTTTAGAGGTTATTTTTATGCATTATATAGATAGCTCCTTTCAGTTTTTGGTGTATTGGAGCAGCTAGAGGGTAATACCTGAAACTATTGAACTACAATCCAATAGCCTTAATTCTTGAATGTGACTGAGTAACTCTAGAGCTCTTAAGGTATCACTGTGACTGACACCTCCTTTATTTAATGTATGGACAGATGAGTAAGGAAAAAAAAAAGACAAAAAAATAATGGTGACAGTTTCAGTTTTAATTTGCTTGATGGAATGTAATACACCAGAAATGGACTGGCTTTTATAAAGGGGACATATTTAGTTACAAATGTACAGTTCTTCAGAGGAAAGATAGCTAACTTTCATCTGGGTTTCCCTGTGACGTGGGAAGGCACATGGCAATATCTGCTGGCCTTCTCTCCTGGCTTTTGGTTTCCAACGGCTTTCCCCAAGGTATTTTTTTTTTTCTCTGC
>PVIY010049198.1:0-16856 GCA_004026745.1 Myrmecophaga tridactyla | reverse complement strand
GGACAACAGTATCGAACCCTTAGGAAGGTCCAGCCAGTTAAGTGCCAGGCCCAGAGGCAGGCGTCAGCAACTTTAATTCTGCCTTTACTGCCCAAAGTCCTACAGTTACTAGGAGGTGGGGGCAGGGCTCCCGCTCACGTGTGTTGTAAAATAGAGCATCATACAGAAAAATGCATAAAGGCCTGCAAGTTTAACAAATACCTGTGAAGCCAACGCTGGCCAAGGAAAGGACCTCACCCATCTCCTAGAGCCTCTTCTCCCGCCCTCCCGCGCCAGGAGGCGCCCCCTCTCTCCCACACGGCTCCCCATCTTTGACCAAACCCTCCTCCATGGCGGAGTGCACTTCTCTGCAGCCGCATCTCCACAGGCAGTGCAGACAGGCCTCTGCTCCCCCCACCCCCACATCACTGCGGGAGCTGAGTCACACAGCTGCCCCTGCTGGCAGTAACGTGGGGGTCCTCCACAAGCCGTCTTCCATTTGTTTTTTACTTCTGTGTCCCCCACCCATCTACCTTATCCCTACAGACACCAAGTCCGGTCGATTCTTTTTTCATGCTGGCTGGAGGCTCTTTTCCTGGCCTCTAGCCTGACACTTGCAGAGAAACACCCACTGGTAACATTTGTCTCTAGGTGGATTGCTGAGGTTTCCGGCATTACGGCCACTTAGGATTGTATTTTCTATAAGATCTCAACACTCTGATCCACTCTTGAACTTTGGGGCTTTCATCCTCTAGTTTGGTTTAATCTTGTTTAGACTATTCTCAAACATTAGAAGGACTGATCTGATTATTTAGGATAAACATCTATGTAAAGAAAATGTCTACTTCATATGTATCAGAGCAGTGTCTCTGGAAAATGTGGGGTGGGGGACAGTGTGGTGTAAGACTCAGCGACTGGGCATGGGAATGGTGTCCTAGGTGGGGCAGAGTCAGCTGGGCCCTGGCACAATGCAGACACAGCCCACGGGCATCACTTCATTAGTAACCGGTTCAGCTCAGCCCCAGGAGTCCTCAGATCACCTGAAAACAGGATCCTGCAGAGACTTGGGCTGAGCAATAACCCTAGCTGCACAAACCTTGATTTGGGAAATTCTGTTAAAAAGCAAATGTTGAGAGCTTAGTAGCACAAACCTCTCACTCTTATGACCCATTGGATGCCTACATCCATGCATCACTTCTAAGAAAGCATGTGAGACAGGTGAGGGCAGCTTTCTGCCAGGCCACACAGACCTTGCAGGGGTCAAGTACCATGGCAGGGGTCCCAGCCCCAGGGAGCATAGTGCAGTGTGGGAAAGCCTGCCCTTAGAGAGGCTGATCCTTTCTCAAGGGGGATCCTAGAGTCAATGTCAAGGCTTGAACACTCACTCCAGTATGTCTTGAGCATGCATAATAATGACTCAAAGAGGCCCATGTAAATGAGGGTTTTTCCAAGGAATAAGACCTTGAAATACAATAGGTGCTTAGTAAAAGCTTTTGGGATTAAAGTAGAGCTCATGCTTTGGGGGGGCATTAAAAAATAGAAAATTGTAGATTTTGAGCCATCAAGATATGTTGGCAATAATAAGCAACAAAAATTTTGAATTCCTACTATATATGATTTTGCATTTCAATAGTTGAAAGCATAGACTTAGAGGGACAAAATGTGTCTGCAAGTCAAGTCATTTTCCTGCCAACTATAGGAAGAACTACGCTGCTAATGGTCTCTGGAAATGGTGAAATATATTAAAATATATTAAAATTGGGTAGATGAGTGATGTGTCATTGTTTCCCTAGATGATCTTTTGTTGGTTTAACAATTGAGGAAGTTAAATTACCTCGTGGTGAATGAAGTATCTTGTAACTGTTATTGTATGGTCTTTTATGTAGTCAAGACCAAGTCAAACCAAACACGGATGGTGTGATCTCATTAGTATACAATTAAAGATATCAAGAAAGATGACCAGAACACGCTACCTCATAAAGTTACTCTTCATTTAAAACAAAACTTATTTCATAATATGTAAAATTCTCAAACTGACTTGGTGGGGAGATGGTGATCAAAACAAAAATTAGACTTGGTGTTTAGAACTTGCAAGTTATGTATGGCTCGTAATATCACTACAGAATTTGTAGTGTGCAATTTCATTCCACCCACTGCATTCATTCCTAGATACATCGGTGCAAATGTGCATGTGTGCTTATGTACGTATGTGAAGTCAAGCCTAAATGTACATATGTGAAGTCAAGTCCAAATTAAAGGGGGCCTTTGGGGGTGGAGGAAGGGAGGAAGCAATATACTGAAGACATGGAGAAAAGAGATGGCAGTGTAACCATGAAGGATGAAGGGATGTTCAATAGAGCTGGAAGGCAGAGGTGATGTGTGGTGGTAGATGGTGATGTAGGAAAGATGAGAACTGGGGAGAAGGAAGCCAGGGCTGGGTCCTGTGGGGTCTCGTAAGCCAAGATAAGGAATTTGGACTTCATCCTAAGAGCAATGGAGGACCTTTGAGCAAAGTGACATCATCAGATTTGCATTTTGAAGAGAAGATTTGGTCTGTTTTGGGGAGAAAAGATCAGAAGGATGAGAGGCAGGTAGTTAGGGAGAGCAGTTAGGAGCGTATTACAGGTAAAGATCATGAGAAAATAGGTGCTACACTTTAATGTCCACAGTTTTGGAAGTCATAGGCCAACAAGATGAAAAATTGGGTGGAAATTATGGAAAACTTCTTGATAATTTCAACTTTACCCAGTGTCTCCTGACTTCAGGGTTAAAGATCCTCTGTCATTGAATGACAGGATCCAGCAATGCTGCTCAGTGGTGGCTCCAGAGGAGAAAAGGGTTTAGGATGTGATTTAACTTAATTTGCATGACTACCTCTGAAAGTGTCTTTGAATCCAGTAGGTTTTAATTAAGTTCGGGATCTTTCTGGCCAATAAGTACTGCACAAGAGCCAGGAATCTTCATTATCCCCAGATCTTGACGGGTGGTTGGACATTCGTGGTTTGGTTTTGCTTTGGCAAAAATTTGTGTTTATTTATCAGCAGTATGAATGTACCCTGACTAGGGTGGCTTTTCTTTTTACCCTTTCTTGAAAGATTGAAGAACGCCGGGAAAGAATATGAGTTTTAAAGGTCACTTCTGTACAAAGTTAATGATTTTGTGGAATTTTGTGGCCGAGGATCAAAAGTTTTCTTCTTCAATCAAGAACAGTACAGGATTCATTTCAAGGCTGTGTTTTTCTAATGGAAGGGTGAACTGACATATATGTATTCTGATGGGTGCAGTTGCTTAGGTTTATGTCAATACTTACAATACATGTTCTGGGGATGGTTGGTAAGAATGATCTAATATGCTTTCAGCAGTTTTTTTTTAACAGTTTAAAATCCTTCTGCTAATCAATCCTCAATGACCCGTCATAAATCTTTCTCATCTCTTATTGCTGTGGAAGTAACTAGTGAGAAACCTCAGTTGGCTTTTTTTGAGAAGACAGGTAAACCAAGACTTTAAAGACATAATTTGGCACATAAAAGACATCCAGAATAAGTCTATATTAAGCTACACACATTGTCAATTTTTTTCCAAATATTCCATTTTTAACGTTGACTAATACAGTTTGTCTATCTCTAATAACATTAACATTTATGACTTTTTAGTCCACCTTAATGTGGCAGATCCAACCTCTCCTTGCTTTAGGCCTAGGCCCCTGGTTTTTGTTGTCCTGGGCTAAAGAGTTGGACGGGCAGTTACACAGTGGAAGCTGGACGCCAAAGGCAGTGAGGACGCACACATGGGTGGAAAAGCGTCCTGCCACGAGACATGTGGCAGTTGGGTAAGATGCATTAAGCTTGGCACATCCTCACATTGTTTGTTTAAGGTCTGCTTTTTTCCTCCTCTATTTTTTAATCTAACATTCATTGTGCAGCTCCACGCTTATACCAAGCTCTGCCAGGCAACGGGGGGCGGGGGGGGGCATGTACAAGTCATGGAGGAACAATCACTGCCACCTCCACACTCACAACTGGGGGGAAAACGAGACACACCTAAAAAAGTCAAGTAACACAAGGCCATAGCCAAAGGAGCCTCCATGAGCCAGGTTTTGGCAGACGGGGAGAGAGAGCAGATGCTTTCAAGGAGAAACGGGATGAGATGGGGCAACAAGCTTCTGTTGAGGAAATTATTGTTGAGAGGGCCGAAAAGATGTTCTCTAGGAAGAGAGAGAAACAATAGCAACAAGGGTAAAACCCAGAGGCAGGAGAGGGTTGAGCCTGTCCAGGCATCTTGGGCAGCCCGAGCCATTCAGGTGGGAGAGAGGTGAGGAGTAAGGCCGAACGGGACGCGTGGGTCAGGTGATGGAGAGAATGTACATGTCAGACCAAGGGGTTCAACTTCTTGGCCATGGGCGCCGACTAAAGTGTTAAGTGGGAGGCTGACATGCACCTTTAAATTGAACGTAAAATAGAAACTCTAGATAACACGGGGATGCTCTCCCATTGGGCTCTGAAATCTCTTTTATAGCCAAGAAGTTTCCCTTGAAGCTGCTCACTCTGCTGGGGGTACAATGATGCAGCAGAAAGGGAAAGGGACCCTCAGCTGGAGAAAGGGAAGGGACCCTGAACCCTCTTTGGGGAGTCCTGTGTGTCTTGGGAGTGGAAGGCCGAATGAGCGCCAGAAGCCAGGTGAGCAGAGAGAAGCAGGCTCCCAGGCGCCCGCAGCTGCGGGGACGTGGTCAGTGGAGAAGCAGGACCCCGAGCATGCGCCCTCGCCCCACACCTGCCATTGTGGGTCTCCAGGCTCTGTCCCTGCCTCTGCAGAGTCGGAAGATTGCCAGGACTTTCCCTCTGCAGCTCTTCCCCACCATCCCCGAAATCTGGATAAAAGACTAAGGTTAGAGAGTCAGACACCTGCCCAATTTCACCCTCCTTATCACCGTAGCATGAGACCTGCTGCTGGGCCCTCTCCCTGTCCCCCCAGGGCCTCTCCAGCTCTGGAGATCTGAATATCATCGTGTCTGTGTTTCCCTTTGAGCTTCCTGTGACCTGATCACACCTTCCAGATCTTTCCGGTCACCTGGGCCCGGTGCAGCGGTGCCAGGTGGGCTGTGGGGACGGGCACAAGGCCAGGACCTGGTGGTGCTTGGTGGCAGGTGGAGGGCCAGAACACAGGGCAGCAAATTAATAACTGGAGAAGCACACGGACCAGTGGTGGGCAGTGAAATCTAGGGGCTGAGCCGAGGAGCCACTTGGAGCCCATTTGCATTACTAGAGACACAAAAGGAGCGACATGTGTTTGCCAGATCGATGGTATTGGTTGGCTAAGAAGCTGGAGAGAGGCTTGTTGGCTGCTGTGGCATTAGAAATGGGTTGGTATCCTTATTTTTGACTAATAAGGAAACATTTTCACCTCAAATTTCAAGCAGGAACTAAACTCTGTGCTAAAATAATTTTAACCCCATTCCCATTTTTTGTCTAATGTGAAACCCTTTTATGGGTCTAAAACAGTTCTCTGATGGCCATGGCATGGAAGGAGATGTGAGACTCCAGAGAGAGAATGCAGTTGCCAAAGAGAACAGGCCCGCATGCTTGGGCAGAGAGCCAGGATGGCGGGGCTTGGTGGAGGGAAAGGCAGCCTTCCCCCAAATCCACAAGACTACTGTTTGAGCCTGTGCTTCCAACAGCTGCCTCAGTGCAGCCCATGGGACTCGGAAGGACACCAAAGCTCAGGAGGTGGAAGCCCAGTGGAGGGAAGGTCATGGTGCAGGGGACACACAGTGCACACAGACGGATGCCCAGACGGGCCCGGTTGGCCAGTCCCTTGCCCGCCCAGGTTGGGGGTTATCACCCATCCCATAGCACGGAGGAGCTCGGCACTCAGTCAGCGCCTTCCCTGCTGCCTTCTGGCTAATGGTAAGGCCTGACATCATCTGCTGACCTGCACCTGAAACCCCGTCTATGCTGGCACTGCACTGCACTTCTCTCATTGCCCACTTTTCCCAGAAACAGTCCAT
The DNA here is from genome assembly GCA_004026745.1 of Myrmecophaga tridactyla. Classification (NCBI taxonomy): domain Eukaryota; kingdom Metazoa; phylum Chordata; class Mammalia; order Pilosa; family Myrmecophagidae; genus Myrmecophaga; species Myrmecophaga tridactyla. Next base: position 10,873 of record PVIY010049198.1, on the reverse strand, counting down.
TTTCCCCTCTCATCACCCCACTTTCAAAAAGGATTTCTACGTGGGCTTTCCTCTGTTATCTGGGTACGTCCTTGGTAGGTAAGGTCATATTCTTTCCAGAAGCACTGGAGGGAAGCTGGACACTTACACTATGTTAGAAAGTGAAGCCCACAGGCCCCACTGGCCCTCGGTTCCCATCTCCCCCCATCCCATCTTCCCGTTGCAGAAGCCGTTCCCAGCACCTCTGCATCCCCGCTCCATTTTGGAGCTCAGGGACAGAGTTCCTTCTTTTATACCACCATCCTTTCCTTCGAGGAGCTCACTCCTTCCCCTGGGGTGATTGGGTGGGAGGGGGCAGGAGGCAGAAAAGCTTTCCCAGGGCCCTGGCGTCTCTGCTCCCCAGGGGACATGCCCGGGCTGAACCCCACTATGGCCCTCTCAGGAGCCCTATCGTTCTTTCCCTGCAGTCTGGTTTCCTTTGGGGACACTCGGTCCAGCAGAGGTATCTGCCAGCAGAGGTGTCTGCCTGAACATCTGTTTCAGATGCTTCTCCAGTGCTCCTGCCCCTTCGGGTCCCTCACGCGATGTGGCCGCGCTGCTGCCAGCGCAGTTAAGACCTCTCCCGACATTCTATGACAGTTAGGAGCAGGTGGGTTCCGAGCGGGTCAGAGGTCACGAGGCTTGAGGTTCCTTGCCTCTGGCCCTGGAGGCAACCCGGCCTGATGCCCCTCTACTTGTGCATAGCAAAACTAGGTCTACTTCTCCTCCAGAGTGTGGGTGCAGCTATATTCCATGTGCCTTTTTTGCTCTCTCCCTGAGGCGTCCTCACTGAAGTCTCTAGGCATTTCCTTGTTCACACCTGGCGAGGTGGTTCCCAGGTTTGCAAGGCGGCTCCCCTGTGTTCATGAGGCGTGTTTCCTGTCTGTGTGCTGCTGTGTGGGGGGCAGCAGGCTGGCGGGGAGGGGTCCATGGACTGGGGGATGGGTAATCAGACCCAGATCAGGAACCCCTGAAGGGGTCCAAACTCTGAGCCGACCCACCCACAGATAGGGGCAAGAAAAGCACATAATTTAAAAAATACCAAAAGTGAACCATCTTCTTCACTCTAGAAATATATTTTCTTTATTTTGACTTTTTGGGGGAGATACAATACAAATACATAAAACTATCCAGTTTCAAGAATAACTGTTAGGCAACCGGCCCTGTAACTAAATATGTGTTTTCTATGAAGGCGGGATCTAGTCTTTGAACTTGGCTGATATGCCATTTGCTGGGCAGACGGTGGAAGGGGTGATAAACAGTTGGCGGGCATTTGGGGGTGAACAGAGGAAGTGGGGGGCTTGTTTTGGGGGGATCAAAGGCTTGAAATGAGGTTTGCCAGCAAGGTGTGGTGTGCAGAGCAGTGAGCCAGGCTCTGCAGGTGGGGGCTTGGGCTCCCCCCTCTTTCCATCTCAGCAGTGGGACCCTGCAAGTCGATCCTGCAGAGCCCCCCACCCTCCATCTGTAAAGCAGGACGAACCACACCCGCTTCCTGCGGGAAAGTTGAAAAACACAGGCTACCCCAGCTCTTCAGAGAACAGAATCGTTACATTTAAATGCTATTGGTTACTTTTCTTATTATGTAATGCACTACTGCTTCCTATGGTAGGAAGGTGACTTTTAAAATGGGATATCTTAATTGTTTTGGGGAATTGGGAGAGGTTTGGGAAATGCTGACAATCTCTCAAAACACCTGGTGTGGGTTAGCTGGAGAGTAGCTGTGGGGACAATTTGGGGGAATTGGAACAGTAGTTGAGCTGGAAATCTGGCTTTGAAGTTGTTGTTTTTTTTTTCTTTTTACAAAGAAACACCACTTTTAAAATAAGTTCTTCAGTGATCTGCGTTTTCACTTAATTTATAATGAATATTTCTGCACAACTAAATATTTGTAGTTTTAGACAACTACATAGCATTTTTTTTTTACTGCATATTGTGTGTATTCGACTAACATCTAGTATGTATTTAGATGATTTTCAATTGCTTGTTTTTATAAGTAACACTGCAATGAATAACCCCACAGTTACTACCTGGTGCTTATTTCTGATTTATCACTAGTATTAAATACAGACATAGGAATCTTTTCCAAAGGGTATGAATATTAACATTTCTATTTTTCAGAATACAGCAAAACTGCTCCAGAAAGGCTGTCAAGAAAGGAGAGAGAACAATGTTTTTGTACCTGTGGGACTGACTAGGAGAGGACAGAGAGGGCAGCTAGCAGGCATGACCATGATGGGCACGAGAGTGAGCCAGTGCACAGGTGGGTAGAGGGTTGACTTCAGACAGGATCACTAGTCTGTCTCTGGCAATGAGCAGGGAGGTAGAGTACGTGGGGGAAGATTTTGTCAGAAGTCAGAACTTCTGTTCCGGTTGCTTCCATTTTCTTAGGGAAGTGGGAGACAAGGTTGTGAGTCAGCAAAGAGTTGAACATGTTGGGAGCTGGTGGTGAAAAGCAAAGATGCGAAATATTTTTCTAGAAAAATAGGAGAGTGAATGAACTAGAGGAGTTTACTGCGATTGTTGGGCAGCCTTGCAAGACCACTTAACTTTCAGATGGGGAATTTAAAGTAAAACCAATCAGTGCAAACTTTAGCTGTATAGATGAAGGTTCAGAAAACATGTGGAGAGTTGGCTTTTTAAAAAATATTATTGACAACTATCTATACACATACAGTCCAACCATATCATACAATCAATGGCTCACAACATTATCACATAGTTGTGTATTCTTCACCATGATCATTTTAGAGCATTTGTATCACTCCAGAAAAAGAAGAAGAAAAAAGAGCTCATACTTCCCACACCCCCTACCCCTCCCTCTCATTGACCCACAGTATTTCAATTTACCCAATTTTTACCCGTTATTTCCCCCATTATTTATTTATCCTTTCTAAAAAAAAACCTCATTTCTCCATACCCAGGATAAACAGAGCATCAGGCACAAGGTTTTCACAATCACACAGTCATACTGCAAAAGCTGTATCATTATACAATCATCTTCAAGAATCAAGGCTACTGGAACACAATAGCTTCAGGAACTTCCTTATAGTCACTCCAATACACCATAAACTAAAAAAGGATATCTCTATAATGAATAAGAGTAACCTCTAGGATAACCCCTTGACTCTGAAATCTCTTAGCCATTGAAACTTTATTTTGTCTCATTTCTCTCTTCCCCCTTTTGGCCAAGAAGTCTTTCTCAATCCGAATGCCAGGTCCTGGCTGATCTTGGAAGTTCTGTCCCACATGGCCAGGGAGATTTATACCTCTGGGAGTCATGTCCCATGTAGAGGGGAGGGCAGTGAGTTCACCTGCTGAATTGGCTTAGGCAGAGAGGCCAGATCTGAGCAACAAAAGAGGTTCTCTGGGGGTGACTCTTAGGCCTAATTTTAAGTAGGCTTAGCATATCCTTTGCAGGGATAAACCCCAAGATTTTCATAGGGGCAAACCCCAAGATTGAGGACTCAGGCTATTGATTTGGTTGTCCCCACTGCTTGTGAGAATATCATAAATTCGTCAAATGGGGAAGTTGAATATTTCCTTCCTTCTCCCCAGTATCCCAAGGGGACTTTGCAAATACTTTTATTCTCTGCCCAAATCACTCTGGGATGTATCGTGGCATCACACTAACCTGGATAAACCAACAAGATCTCACACCCTATTCAAATTCCATGAAATTATGGTACTCAAACTAACCATACAAGTTAAATTAGATAATGTGCTACTCAAAATAGAAATTTTGCACCAAATAAACATCTCTCCCTCTGGTCTCACACAGAGATTGAAGTTTGAAAATATGGGCCATATCTTTTACACAGTATTCTGATTTACCTTAGTCCTATCCAGATCAACTTCATTCATATCTCTAGATGAAGTCTGATCAGTCTTTCAGCTTTTTAAGCAGCTGCTGTATGGGGTAATGCTGACTATTATAGCTTCAGAGCTCTAACTCTGAGTCACATACCCAAAGTTTCAGGGAATAACCAGGTTATATACAAATATCTGAATTTCTCAGAATTTAGAAATATCAGTTACAACTTCGAAATAGATGTGACTGCTATAAGAGCTTAGAATCTAGGACCCTTTACAATAAGCCCCAACCTGATAACCCAGGCTCTCAACTTAAATTCTCCGAATTTATAAATGATAGTTAATCTATATGAGTGAGACATGATAATATTTGTCTTTTTGTTTCTAACATTTCATTCAACACACAGTCCTTAAGACTGGTTTCATGCCTCACAACTTCATTCCTTCTTGCAGCTGCTCAGTCGTCCATTATATGTACACACCACATTCCCCAGCCGTTGCACCCTTAGGCCACCTCCGTCCATTGTGGATCACGAACACTGCCACCATACACACCAGTGTGCAAATGTCTGTTCGTGTCCCCACTGTCATTTCCTCCAGGTATATACTGAGCAATGGGGTTTCTGGATCATATGGCAGCCCCAGCCCTAGCCTCCCGTGGAGCCACCACACTGCCCCCCTAGTGGCTGCACCTCTCAGCTTTCCTACCGACAGGGAATAGGGACATCTCTTTCTCCGCATTTCCTCTAGCACTTGTTTCTCTCTGTTCATTTTTAATCAGTTTTATTCACACATCATACAATCCAGCCCAAGTGTACAGACATGCCTTTACCACCATAAGCTACATGAAGACATTTCCTTTTCTTCCACAAAGAATCCATACCCCTTTCCCAGTTCCCTCACTTGTTGACATTTAGTTTTCGCATAATGCTTTGGTTACATTCAGTGGAAGCATATCACAAATGTTACTCTTGACTATAGATTGTACCTTTTCTGTATACCAGCTATTTTTATCCCCTTGCAATGTCGACATTCATTTTTCTCCCTTATGCAAAAACGTTTTTATATTTGTACTTTAGTCACCATCATTGTCTACTCTAGGCATTCCTAAGTTAAACCACTTCAGTCTTTATCCTTTATCTTTCCTCTCTCTAGATGTTCTATCCATTGATGAATGAGGGGAATTGAAGTCTCCAACTATTATTAGAATAAAATGTAAATGAATTTTAAACAATGCCATTTCCCTAGTATCCTTCCATAAGTGTAAGTGCTAACCATTTCCTAAGACAAAAATTATGACCAAGACCTTTGTGGAAGACATTAGACTCTGGCAGCTTCTACTGGTGCTCAGCTAACTTTCATTGTTTGCTTTGAATTCCCTGAGAGTATCATGGAAAATCAGGTTTGTTTTACCTCATTTTCTGTGTGGAGTTCAAGATTTGATGGCCTCTGATATCAGTTTGTGAGATTAGAACCGATGCTTCTTCAATGGTATAAAGATGACCTCTTTTGAATCTCAGTTTCTTCAGCTCCAGATAAGCTAGTGGATTGTGTAACTTTACTAGATGCTATTGGTAAAGGACTTAAAGAGTACTGCGCAACACATAGTAAGGAGCCAAAATGTTAGCTGTTCTCGTGATTATTATTATGACTGCAGTGGATTGGTGAATAGTTAGGAATGTAGGAAGTGGCTGCCAGTTTTTACTTCTGACAGTCAGCATTACATTCTGCACTCAGATTTTGGAAATATCTTACCAGGTACCCAAATAAGTCCACTCAGCACCTCAATATCATGGAAGAACAAGATGCCAGAAAAAAGATATTCTCCTAGTGCATATTCCTCCAGGATAACCTCTCGACTCTGTTTGGAATCTCTCAGCCATTGACACTTTATTTTGTCTCATTTTACTCTTCCCCTTTTTGGTCAAGAAGGTTTTCTCAATCCCTTGATGCTGTGTCTCAGCTCATTCTAGGATTTCTGTCCCACGTTGCCAGGAAGGTCCACACCCCTGGGAGTCATGTCCCACATAGACGGGGAGGGTGGTGAGTTTGCTTGTTGTGTTAGCTGGAGAGAGGGGGCTCATCTGAGCAACAAAAGAGGTTCTCTTGGGGGTGATTCTTAGGCCTAATTTTAAGTAGACTTGACCTATCCTTTGTGGGGTTAAGTTTCATATGAGCAACCCCCATGATTGGGGGCTCAGCTTATAGCTTTGATTGTCTGCACTGCTTGTGAGAATATCAAGAATTCAACTTGGGGAAGTTGAATTTTTCCCCCTTTCTCACCATTCCCCAAAGGAGACTTTGCAAATACTTTTTTATTCACTGTTCAAATCACTCTGGGATTTATCAGGGCATCACTCTGGACAAACCAACAAAATCTCATGTTCTATTCAAGGTTCCATGTACTTATGGTGTTCACTTAAGCTGTCTACATAAGTTATATTAGGAAATGCACTAGTAAAAATATAAATTTTGTACCAAATAAACATTTTTTTTTGCTTTAGTCTCACACATAAGTTGAAATTTTAAAATATTGGTTACCATCTATTACCTGCAGTAATGGCATTCCTTTGTTCTTCCTCATGCAAAAACATTTTTGAAATTTGTACATTTAGTCACTATCATTATACACCCTAGGCATTCCTAGATTATACCATCTCAGTCTTTATCATCTATCTTTCTTTCTGATTTCATTTGTGCCCCCAGCCTTCCTCCCTCTTATCATTCTCACATTCAGCTTCATTCAGTGTTTTAACATAATTGTATTACAGTTAGGTAATATTGTGTTGTCCATTTCTGAGTTTTTACATTCAGTCCTGTTTCACAATCTGTTTCCCTTCAGCTCCAAAAACCCAACTTCTTACCCTATTTCTATCTCCTGATGGTCTCTGTTACCAGTGAAATTCTCCAAGTTTCTTCACTAATTTCGGTTCATATCAGTGAGACCATACAGTATTTGTCCTTTTGTTTCTGGCTAATCTCACTCAGCATAATGTCATTAAGGTCCATCCATGTTGTTACATACTTCATAACTTTATTCTGTCTTACAGCTGCATAATATTCCATCATATATATATACCACAGTTTGTTTAGCCACTCATCTGTTGATGGACATTTTGGCTGTTTCCATCTCTTTGCAATTGCAAATAATGCTGCTATAAACATTGGTGTGCAAATGTCCATTTGCGTCCTTGCCCTCATGTCCTCTGAGGAGATATCTAGCAATGGTATTGCCGGGTCATATGGCAATTCTATATTTAGCTTTTTGAGGAACCATCAAACTGCCTTCCACAGCGGTTGCACCATTTCACATTCCCACCAACAGTGGATAAGTGTACCTCTTTCTCCACATCCTCTCCAGCACTTGTCATTTTCTGTTTTATTGATAATGGCCATTCTGGTGGATGTGAGATGATATCTCATTGTGGTTTTGATTTGCATTTCTCTAATAGCCAGGAAAGTTGAGCATCTCTTCATGTGCCCTTAGGCCATTTGTATTTCCTCTTCTGAGAAGTATCTATTCAAGTCTTTTGCCCATTTTGTAATTGAGTTGTCTGTCTTTTTGTTGTTGAGTTGAACAATCTCTTTATATATTCTGGATACTAGACCTTTATCTGATATATCATTTCCAAATATTATCTCCCATTGTGTAGGCTGTCTTTTTACTTTCTTAACAAAATTCTTTGATGCACAAAAGTGTTTAATTTTGAGGAGTTCCCATTTATTTATTTCTTTATTCAATGTTCTTGCTTTGGGAGTAAGGTCTAGGAAATCGCCTCCTAGTATAAGATTTATAAAATATTTCTCTATATTTTCTTCTAAAAGTTGTATGGTTTTAGATCTAATGTTTAGGTCTTTGATCCATTTTGAGTTAATTTTTGAATAGGGTGTGAGATATGGGTCCTCTTTCATTCATTTGCATATGGATATCCAGTTCTCTAGGCACAATTTATTGAAGAGACTGTTCGGTCCCAGGTAAGTTGGCTTGACTGCCTCATCAAAGATCAATTGTCCATAGATGAGAGGGTCTATATCTGAACACTTTATTCTATTTCATTGGTCAGTATATCTATTTTTTTGCTAGTACCATGCTGTTTTGACCACTGTAGCTTCATAATACGCCTTAAAGTCAGGTAGCATGAGACTTCCGACTTCATTTTTTTCCTCAGGATACTTATAGCTATTTGGGGCACCCTGCCCTTTTAGATAAATTTGGTTATTGGTTTTTCTATTTCTGAAAAGTAAGTTTTTGGGATTTTAATTGGTATTGCATTGAATCTATAAATCAATTTAGGTAGAATTGGCATCTTAACTATATTTAGTCTTCCAATCCATGAACACGATATGCTCTTCCATCTATTTAGCTCTTCTGTGATTTCTTTTAACAATTTCATGTAGTTTTCTTTGTATAGGTGTTTTGTCTCGTTAGTTAAATTTATTCCTAAAGATTTTATTCTTTTGGTTGCAATTGTAAATGGAATTCTTTTCTTGATTTCCCCCTCAGATTATTCATTACTAGTGTATAGAAACACTACAGATTTTTGAGTGTTGATCCTGTAACCTGCCACTTTGCTGTACTCATGTATTAGCTCTAGTAGTTTGGCTGTGGATTTTTCGTGGTTTTCGACATATAGTATCATATCATCTGCAAATAGTGAGAGTTTTACTTCTTCCTTTTCAATTGTGATGCCTTGTATTTCTTTTTCTTGTCTAATTGCTTTGGCTAGAACTTCCAGCACAATGTTGACTAACAGTGGTGATAGTGGACATCCTTGTCTTGTTCCTGATCTTAGGGGGAAAGTTTTCAGTTTTTCCCCATTAAGGATGATGTTAGCTGTGGGTTTTTCATGTATTCCCTTTATCGTTTTGAGGAAGTTCCCTTCTATTCCTATCCTTTGAAGTGTTTTCAACAGGAAAGGATGTTGAATTTTGTCAAATGTCTTTTCTGCATCAATTGAGATGATCATGTGGTTTTCTGCTTTGATTTGTTGATATGGTGTATTACATTAATTGATTTTCTTATATTAATCCATCCTTGCATACCTGGGATGAATCCTACTTGGTTATGATGTATAATTCTTTCAATATGTGGCTGGATTCGATTTGCTAGAATTTTGTTGAGGATTTTTGCATCTATATTCATTAGAGATATTGGTCGGTAGTTTTTTTTGTAATATCTTTGTCTGGCTTTGTATGAGGGTGATGTTGGCTTTGTAGAATGAGTTAGGTAGCTTTCCCTCTTCAATTTTTTTGAAGAGTTTGAGCAGGAATGGTACTAATTCTTTCTGGAATGTTTGGTAGAATTCACATATGAAGCCATCTGGTCCTGGACTTTTCTTTTTGGGGAGTTTCTTAATGACTGATTCAATTTCTTTACTTGTGATTGGTTTGTTGAGGTCATCTATTTCTTCTCACGTCAAAGTTGGTTGCTCATGCCTTTCTAGAATGTTGTCCATTTCATCTACATTGTTGTATTTATTAGCATAAAGTTGTTCATAGTATCCTGTCATTATTTCCTTTATTTCTGTGGGGTCAGTGGTTATGTCTCCTCTTTCATTTCTGATGTCATTTATTTGCATCCTCAGTCTTCTTCTTTTTGTCAATCTTGCTAAGGGTCCATCAATCTTATTGATTTTCTCATAGAACCAGCTTCTGGTTTTATTGATTTTCTCAATTGTTTCCATGTTCTCAATTTCATTTGTTTCTGTTCTAATCTTCATTATTTCTTTCCTTTTGCTTGCTTCAGGGTTAGTTTGCTGTTCTTTCTCTAGTTCTTCCAAGTGGACAGTTCATTCCTCAATTTTTGCCCTTTCTTCTTTTTTTGATATAGGCATTTAGAGCAATAAATTTCCCTCTTAACACTGCCTTTGATGCTTCCCATAAGCTTTGATATGTTGTGTTTTCATTTTAATTTGCCTCGAGATATTTACTGATTTCTCTTTTAATTTCTTCTTTGACCCACTGGTTGTTTAAGAGTGTGTTGTTGAGCCTCCACATATTTGTGAATTTTCTCACACTGTGCCTATTATTGATTTCCAACTTCATTCCTTTATGATCTGAGAAAGTGTTTTGTATGATTTCAATCTTTTTAAATTTATTGAGACTTGCTTTGTGGCCCAGCATATGGTCTATCCTTGAGATGACCCATGAGCACTTGAAAAAAGGTGTATCCTATTGCCATGGGGTGTAATGATCTATAAATGTCTGTTAAGTCTAGCTCATTTATTGTATTATTCAAATTCTCTGTTTCTTTATTGATCCTCTGTCTAGATGTTCTGTCCATTGATAAGAGTGTGGAATTGAAATCGCTAACTATTATGGTAGATGTGTCTATTTCTCTTTTCAGTGTTTGCTTCATGTATTTTGGAGCATTCTGGCTCAGTGCATAAATATTTATGATTGTTATGTTTTCTTGTTGAATTGTTCCTTTTATTAATACATAGTGTCCTTCTTTGTCTCTTTTAACTGTTTTACATTTGAAGTCTAATTTGTTGGATATTAGTATAGCTACTCCTGTTCTTTTCTGATTGTTATTGGCATGAAATATCTTCTCCCAACCTTTCACTTTCAATCTATGATTATCCTTGGGTCTAAGATGTGTTTCCTGTAGACAGCATATAGACAGGTCCTGTTTTTTAATCCATTCTGCCAGTCTATGTCTTTTGATTGGGGAGTTTAATCCATTAACATTTAGTGTTATTACAGTATGGCTAGTACTTTCTTCTACCATTTTGCCTTTTGGATTTTATATGTCATATCTAATTTTTCTTCTTTTTACCTTTACTGAGTCTTCCTTTCTACACTCTTCTCCACACCTCTCTCTCCTGTCTTTTCATATCTGCCTCTAGTGCTCCCTTTAGTATTTCTTGCAGAGCCAGTCTCTTGGTCACAAATTCTCTCAGTGATTTTTTGTTTGGAAACATTTTAATTTCTCCCTCATTTTTGAAGGACAATTTTGCTGGATATAGAATTCTTGGTTGGCAGTTATTCTCGTTTAGTAATTTAAATATATCATTCCACTGACTTCTTGCCTCCATGTTTTCTG
>PVIY010049197.1:0-16858 GCA_004026745.1 Myrmecophaga tridactyla | reverse complement strand
AAGGGGTATGGTATGTATGAATTTTTTTTCTGTTTTCTTTTTATTTCTTTTTCTGAATTGATGCAAATGTTCTAAGAAATGATCAGGATGATGAATATACAACTACGTGATAAAAAAAGAATGTTCATATTGTATGTTGATTGGTTTTATTAATAAAAAATTTTTTAAAAATCTGCTTAGCAATACCTGACCATTCCTGCTTTTCTATATAGACAGGGCTGAGGGGGAGAATGAGGAGAACTGCGTTTTAGCAGGAAGAATCCTTTGTGAAGAGACAGCTGTACTTTTCCCTTCTCTTTTCCATGAGGAAGAAGCAAATCACTCAGTTTGACCCACAACTACAAGATGGGGAGGCCTGAGGGAATTGCCCATGAATTGTGAGCATGTCTGCAGGAAGAGAAGGCTGGCATCCTGTTCCTTGCTACACCATTGCGGAGCTTCAGGACTTCAATTCCACCTGGTCTCTACGGAGCACAGATAAAGTAAGGTGCATGACAAGTTTAAAGGGGGCAAAGTTTGCTTCCTGCCCACATAAACCTTATGCTATAGGAGATGTAAACTCTCCCTGTTTGAATAGTTCATTTAAAACAATGAACTATTTCCAGCCATTTCAACTTAGTTACCTGCTATAGTAACCTGGGCAGGATTGTCAAAGAAATCTCCTGTAATTGTGATGTCTGTTTTTCCCCCAAGGCTCCCAGTTTCTGGAAACACAGAGAGTACTTCTGCAAGAGAAATCAAAAAATAAGTTTCTGATTATTGACCAGGATGAGATCCAAATAATAATATGATAATAGAAGCTGTCAATAATTTATTTCTAATTATAACTCTCTAAGACCAGAAACAGTTGGAATTTTTCTTTTCTGGTGAAAGCCATTGCAAAATATACAACAGTTCTAAGTTTTGTCAACAGTTCTAGTTTCCTATCCTCAAAGGGAAGAGAGATTTCATTCTCTGATGAGCTGAAGGTGAAAAGAGACTAATTGTGAACAGTTACTATTTCAAAGTATGTTTTTTTTTCTTTTTCCTTTTTTTTTTTTTTTTTTTTTTTGGTATGCTGTATGGCAGGGTCATATTTCATTCTCTTCCATGTGAGTATCCTGTTATTGCAGCACCATTGTTGAATTTTTTGTTTGCTTGTTGGTTTTTGTTGGTTTCTTTGTTTGTTTGGGAAGTGCATAGGCTGGGAATCAAACCCAGGTCTCCTGCATGGCTGGTGAGAATTCTACCACTGAACTACCCTCGTACCCACCAAAACATAAATTTTATCAGGATGTTCCCTATATATTTTTTCCCATGAGATAAAGTATAAGAGTTATTTGGGGACAAAGACTGCTTCCCCCATGCTCATATATTAAAATTCATCACTAATAATAGCAATAACCCCCCTATTTTAATCTGCTATTTTATATATTTTTCAACATTCACAGAGTATCAGGGATATTAAGATGAATACAAAATATTCCCTACCCTCAAGGAAATCATTCTAGTAAGGAAAGACTGCTATACAAAAATATAATTACCATACATCAGTTAGAGAAATTAGAAAGAGTATATGAAAGTAGAGTAGAGAAGTTTAGGAGTGAGGTAGGGGGATGGTGGGGTAGAAGGAAACTTTCTTGAGATGACAGCTGGGTTGAATCTTAGTGACCACCTGAAAGGGAGAGAGGACAGAGGCATTTAAAGTGAGCAACAGTCTGATTGTGAAGAGAAGAAATTGCATAGTGCATGTGGGTGCTGCCAGAATATAAGAGAGAGGTGGAGCTAGAGAAGCAGAGAATATGCTGATGAGGATTGTGGACCATCTTCTGAAGCAGATGGGAAGCCATTAAAGGGTGGTAGGCAGGGCAGAGGCATCAAATGCATGCTGGATGTAGAGAACAGAGGTAGCTATGTAGAGCTTGGACCAGAAGGAACTATGGTGGCAGGGTGGAACCAGGCAAGAGATGATGGAGCCTGAATTCAAGCAGTGGCTATAGAGATGGAGTAGACACATTATATTTTAAAAAGATATGGGGGCAGGCAACAGTGGCTCAATGGCAGGGTTCTCACCTGCCATGCATGAGACCCAGGTTCGATTCTCAGTGCCTGCCCATGTGAAAAAAAAAAGAAAAGATATGGAGGTAGGAGGCAAAATTGGCAGAATTTGGTGATAGATGTGCAAGTGAGGGCAAGAGGGAAACCTTGGGATCCCAAGGTTCCTGTTCATTTACTTCTTTCAACAACCTTTGAAGACAGCTCAGATTCCACTTCGTCCAGTTTATAGGCATTTAAAACCAAGCTCATACACTAGTAATTGAATGCTGGCCTTCAAAGAGCTCAGCCCAGGGCTTGTGGTGGTTGTCCCATCCTCTTTCCCCACAGATAACTGCCTCCTCCATAAGGAAAATGTTCCAATCTGTGAGTCCTCATCCCAAGAAGACACTGGCCTCAGAAATATAAAATGGCAGTATGATCAGAGACAACTGTCATTGCTGCCAGCATTGATGGGCAGACTCGCAAAGCAGCTTGGGAGAAGGGGTGGAGGGAATACCTCACATAGGACATTGGTTAGTAGCTAAGATCTGAATTAGGTCTATAGCACTAGGACCTTCAGACAACTTGCTTTGCCTCTCTGAGTCTGTTTTCTTCATCTATAAAATCTGTAAAAAAAAAAAAAAAAGCTAACAATACTTTTCTCACAGTTAAGTGAATTAATACTGAAATTGTATGTGAAACAATCCACAAGAACCTGGCATTCTGCTACTTGCTGTTGTGATTAACACTGCCACCTTAGGTATGTCTCCAAAATAACCCCAAAACAGACTGGTTGAACTGTTTAATGAAAATAAAGTCAAGACCCAAAATTCAACTTTTACACGTTAGGCTATTTTTAGAGGGTGAATGGCATCAGCCCTGAGACCTAGGAAATTTCTTGCACTTTTGGCAACAGTGGACCTTGCTTCTTCTGGAATTGGAACTTGGCAATACAGACATTTCTTCCGCAGCTTTGCAATTATGGTTAGCCCTAGAATCTAAGTACTATTCTTCAGTAGCCAACTTTCTCCTACTGAATAGAGTTCATGATTTCACACAAGCTTTTGAATTTCAGCACTAGATTGTTTGCGTAGAGTTTAACTGACCCAATGGCAGTACAATAGCATGCTTATAAATTGTAAAATGAATGCTCAGTGTTAGAATAACTGGAAAAATGTGCTTTTAGGTTTTTAAGTGCCACAACTTTTCTCTTAGTTTTCAGCACATAGAACAAGGAGTGGTTCCCCTTTCATTCATCTACGTCAATGAACTGTTAGAAGCCTAAGGCTGAGCCTCTTTTAATTTTTTAACTAAAGAAGACATTCATATAAGCAACTTAGTGTCATGCCAAACCAAAGGGCCATACATATTTGTAGGGAGAGTCAGAGAGCATCTCAGGTGAGATGCCATTTCAACTTAGTTACCTCAAGGAGAAAAGGCCAGAAGAAAGAGTCCGACATTTGGTGAGAGTAAGGGAAGGGGGGTGGGGAGTAAGTACAGTGTGAAGAGAAATAGTACCTGAGTAGGTCTGGTATAGGAAAAGGTCCTGTTTGGCACTGATCCGCCAGGCATCCTTGTGTATCACTGACCTTCAAAAAAGGCAAAGTTTTGTTTTGGATGAAAACAGCAGCATCCACTTTGGGATTGAATTTTTCTAATTGACTGAAAAGATCACGGACTAACTGCTAGTGACTCTTAGAATATTTTGCATGCCAGCTCCCACTGGGGCAAAGTTTGTCTTCTGATCCATAAAATTATTGTATGGGAATAATAATATCCACTTACAGGGTGTTAAAACATTAAATGAAATGATGAATATGAAAAGGCATAGTATTGAGCCTAACTCATGATGGGCATGCGATAAACATTTACTCTTTCCTAAATGAGAGTGAGTCTCCATACCTTGGGTTCTATCATTGTAGGTAGTAAGTATCACTACCATTACAATGAAATTAATGTCAGCTAGACAGCACATTTTTAAGGAAATTTCATAGGGGCAGAACAGGAGAGGCCTACGGAAATCCAGAATCCTAATTTACTTTGCCAAAGCTTTATGAAATTTGGACCATTTCCAACCTGAAAATAGTGTTTCCTGGAATAGTACATTGAATGGAACTATATTCCCCTGAGACACATGCAGCAGTTTTAAATTTAGGGTACTATAAGATCGCCTAAGAGGTCATCCCCAAAATTCTGTGCCCACACCAGGTTGAAACATTTACAATGACTGTAGATATAAACCATAGAGCACATTATGTTCATCCAGGGACAAGAAATCAAGCAGTGACATTACACTGTTCTGTTTGTGTACATTTGAAAATTTCCACAATAAATAGTTGAAGAAGTCAAGATGAGAGAGATAGATAATATAAGGTAAAGACAAATTTGCCTACTCCCAGTTACTTACCTTCCTTTGTTAAATACTGAGAAGCTCACATTCTGGGACCCTGTAACAGAAACAGACATAAATAAAGGGATCTGCATGTATTGCTGGGCCAGGTCACTCCTACCACAAACCCAGGGGCTCCAGATATTATTAAGTCACATCCAAACACATAATTTCCCTAATGGTGCCCCAACTAAAAACCTCTCAGGATTAGCGCCATCATAGAGGTTGACTTCCAACAATAAAAGGCCAAATGCAGTAGAGTGGTGAAGAACATGTGCTTGGCATTAGATCGAGCTTGATTTAAACCCTGATCCACCAGTTACTAGCTTCAATTTTCTCACCTGTAAAGTGAGAAATAATTGCACCTACTTCACAGGTTTACTGTGAGAATTAAATTACTTTATGCATAAACTGCTTTGCATAGGGTTTTTCAGGGAGTCCTCAACAAATGGTAGTTATTTTCATAATCCTCATGAGAACCAATTCCTGAAATTGTTTTTTCAATAATTTGCCCCCCTTCAGTAAGATGCACATGACATGTTGTCTATGACACAGAAACTTAAAAACACATGCGGGGGAGGGGCAACGGTGGCTCAGCAGCAACAATTCTTGCCTGCCAAGCTGGAGACCAGGGTTCGATTCCCATGAGCCTGCCCATGCCAAAAAAAAACAAAACACGTGAAGGAATGATTTTTTTTAAAGGCAAGAAGAGCATTTAATAGTTACATGCTATTTAATAATCATAAAGCTTTTTTATAAGTGATTTATAAACTCACTTCTCACAACAGCTCTATAAAATAAGTATTACTCTTCTCCCAGTTTCTCTTATGTGGAAATTGAGGAACATTAGAACTAGGAAACTTATTCAAGATTGTAAAAAAGTTGGCAAAACTAGATTCATATCCTAATATTCTGACTCCAGAAGCTACACACTTAAATATTGGAATACTTTTCCCATCAGAGAAGCACAAAAACAAGCTGAGATGATAGTGGAGTTTACGTTCATAAAAAAATTAAAGTGTCCACAGCAGAATTAAAATCCACATCAGAATTAGCTCAGTACTGAAATTTCAAAATCAAGGAATACTATCTCACTTTCATTCAGTGTTAACTAAATGCTGAGCATTGTTCTATACGCTTCATATTTATTAATTCATGTAATTGTAGCAATGCTATTGGTAAGTATTACTATTATCTTCATTTTACAATTGAGGAATCAAAGCATTATAGAGGAAAAACAATTTGCCAAAGACTACATAAGTAGTAAATGGGAGGATTTGAGCCAAAGCAGGTCAATATTCCAGGCAAAAAATTTTACCTACCATGTTATATGACTGTTTAATAAAATATAAATGTCACTGAATTTCTGGAATTTGGAGGCAAGAATTACTTTTATTTCATAATTAATTGTGAATTGCATTCACTTGATTTTTGTCAAAATATTGTTTAATATATCAATTATAATCTTAGCTTTAGTTTCTTTACACATCATTTTGCCACATTACTATAAATCACAACATCAAGAAAAGCATATTTACAAAACAGAAGAATACATAAATTTGAATATTCCTTAAAAATTAAACTACTCTAAAGAAAAAAAATTAAACTACTCTGAAATACTTTTCATAAATGGAGGAAGAGGTGCATGATTGCAATTTTTCCATCATGTAAAAATTTAATGTTTTTAAATTCAATCTAAACAAGGTTGGATCATTAACTCACTGCTTTTGGAATGGTAAATACTGTTTGGTAACTTTTCTCAGAAATGTTGCTTGTTTTTTCTTCTAATGAATTATTGTATATAAAAATGATGACCAAATCTCCTATGGCTTAGGATTCACTTATCAATAGGCAAAGTTTCAGAAAGTATATTGCTAAAAGTATTTACCATCCAAATTGTTTTCAGTTCCACAAGGATTTTTTCAACTTTTATTTTTTCAGCCAGGGTGGGGTGGGGTGGGAGGTGGAGACTTTGATTATCTGAGAAAATTCTCTCTCTCTCTCTCTTTTTTTTCAAGACTGTGGTTAGTGGAAAATTCAAACAAATACCTTGTTTGTGCGGAACTAGGTAACTGAGTCCCTTAGATGAATTACTGTTCTGATATGATAAAAAGAAGACATTTGTCTTGGGAAAACCACCCCCAGAGAGATGGAACAAAGAACACAGTCTAGTGCTTTCTTGGAGAAGCCATACTTGCACACTTGAAAACAAGAAGCCCGATCTTTCCAACTCAAGAATACTTTTCTTAAGAATTTTTACTTAACCCTACATTGTTTAGTGTTCTAGAAAATGATTTACATTTTTGTCAAAATGGAGTTTAGGAAATAAGCATTTTATAAAATGTCCCCCAAAAAATGGTAGCTACTTTCATCATCCTCATGAAAATCAATTCCTAAAATTTATTTTTTCCAGATATGGAGGAACAAATAAGCAAGACTGTAAACTGTTACTTCTTGAACAGACCGATGTAATTGCCTTCCACACGGCACTGGACAGTCCCAAGACCTTGGTCCTCCCAAATGGGATAGCTAAGAAAAGAACCAAAAGACTGAGGTGAGACTTACCAGACAACACAGTCCAAAAGTTCAGACTCTTTAAACATGGAAGTAAAGTAAAATGAAATTAATGAGATAAAATGCAAATCAATCAGAACAAACTCGGTAGATACTGAACATGTAATGAACTCACTGGGGCAAATGCTTAGAGTCAGTACTAACTAGTTACCGTCACGGCGTATGCCGCCACTCAAACGCAGTGTGAGAGACAAATTCAACTTATTCCGAATTTCCTTTCAGTCCTTCCTTTTCAAAATCTATTATATTGTTGTATAAATAGCATGGCAAAATCCTTCTCAAATAAAAAACAAAATGAAAAACCGTTATCGAGTGTGAACCCAAGAAAGGCAAAATTCTAAGCAAACAAATTGAAGACCCCAGACAGAAGACACACTCTGGTGTTTGTCCCAGAAAGCTAAGCCATGATGTATAATTCTTGTGATGGGGTCAGTGAAGATTAATCCATTCAGTCCAGAGGGAAGCGAAATTCCAGCAAAATGTTGGCTATGTAAACTGTGAGCATAGACACTCGTTTTTCTTTTTTTTTTTTCTTCCTTTTCTTAGTCATTATAGTACAGTGGTAAGAACATGAACACTAGGAGCAGGTTAGGCTACAGGCTACCAGGGTTCAAATCCCATCTCTGCCCCTTGCTCTCTCAGACTTTGAGCAAGTTACTGAAACTCTCTGTGTGCCTCAGTTTTCTCACCTGTAGAGTGGGACTAATAATCGTTTGTACTTGCAAACGTTATTAGAGATAAATGAGTTTATATTTGTAAAGCATTAGCGTGGGACTTTGCCTATAATAAGCATTCAATAAGTATTAGCTATTTTTTTCAAGAAAGGTTTTAGAATCCACTTCAGTTTGCATTTGAATCAACTCCTGAGTCTTTTCCAGTAAATTTAAATACAAGGCAGTCAACAGTTGAGAGTGATTTATACTAAAAGAAATAAAGGTATGTATGTGTGTGTTATACCCATATAGAATTTAAAGAACTAAAGTATATGTTAGAAAGAAAAGAAACACTCACCGGCTTCCTGTCTGCCTATTTACAAGAGAGCAAGGAGTGACCCATTTATCTCCTTGAGCTTCCAAGATCAATGGGCTGGGTAAAAAGTGGAAAGACAAGACATGAGACAGTAGTGAAATGCTCCTGGTAAACATTCCTGACAAAACTTGGAAGGAACATTGTGTATGATAAACATTCCCCACTGAATATATGGGGCATTATTGCAGGTGGCAGAAGGCTATTGCCAAAGAGATGTTGAACCAAATTCTCAGGCTGAGAGTAGGGCTGTACTCTATGTCACAGTCCATGCTTTGCAGAGAGAGAATTTCCCTTTCCTGAAAAAAACTTCATCATCTCCACACTGGCTCTATCGAGTCTACACAGAGCTTTTGTATCTCCTTTTAAAGTGTGTGTCCCAGACCAAAGCTGAGATGGGTCCGAGTAATGAATATGGCATATTGTCAAGGAGACTTTAGGGCTTCTGTCTCCCACAGGAAGAGCAATTTCTTTCAGGACAGTTGACAATATCAGAAAGCTAGATCCTGAGAATAGTCAAATCATATTCTCCTCAAATAGGACAGAGTCAGAAAGATGGAGCAGAACGGAGGAGGAGGGTGTCCCCACCCCTTTCAGGGGTGAAGAAAAAATTAGACCCATTGTATACAATCTACTGAGCTAGTCATATAGTAAGATTATGTTTCTTCTGCCTTAAAAATCCTCACTGTAATTGCTTCGTTATTGAAATGTAACCACAGTTCCTTAGCATTTCCCACAAATCCCATGACTTCCATATTTTTTGACTTGTTCCCCTCTCTCCCTAGCATTGATGATTTAATAGCATCACTTTCCATGTTAACAAATCTCCAGGGGAGAAAATCATGTTGATATCCTCATCAGTCCCATAAAACATTAAAAACTCAATGGCTTTCAGTACTTGCATCCACATATTCCCCATTCACACTAACAGAATTTCTAAATGCACAAATTAACAATCAAACAAGGAAGCTATAATGGAGTTCAGGTTTATGTACCGCTTCGTAAAAGATTTATTTCAGCTGGGGAGGGTTAAGAATTGAAAAGTAAAACCCACAGATGCAATTACAGGACAATTCATACTGAGCCCAGAGTGACCAGTAAATAAATGACCCAACTTAATCAACCAGTTGCAATTACATTAACAAAGTTTACAGAAACCTAGTGCACCAGGGACCACAAACTGCAAAAGGGAAAAAGAGCAAGTCTGTGCCAACTACTAACAATTTATTTCTATTGGGAAAGCTGGTCCAAGCGCAGTCCAGCAGATTTGAAACTAGTTGAAAGCAAAAACAAGCACACATACTTACCTATCAATGTACATGGCATCTGTATCAAAGGTTTCCAATTTTCCAGTAATAATCCATCCATACACATGTATTAGTTCTCCTGTTTTAAGAAGATTTTTTTTTAAATTATATGTACTTAACTCAAATTCTAAATGTATAACATAGCATAAGCTGTGTAGATCTTTCCAAGAGGACCAAACTGGTCACAACCCAGAAAAGTAATGCTTTTCTATACAGCAAGTAAGGTCAATGGTATGATCCATTGATCAATATTACAGCGTAAAAAGGCTTAAAAGAAAACCGGCTATTTTGATCACAGGCTTAATCACCTCTGGATGGAGAACAGAAAGGATAATAGGTCTTCCCTCATAGTCCCATGAAGGGTGTGGCTACCTGGAAGGAGAGGTCAGTTTCCACATACTGCCCTGTTCTACTCTCATATGAAGATGCTTATATCACATAATCCAGATGGATATTTAGGAGTCCTAAACTCTAATGGGATGGTTATGTTCTAGTGTCAACTTAGCCAGGTGATGTGACCAGTTATCTGGACAGGTAAGCACTGGCCTAAGCGTTCCTGCAAGGATATTTTGTGGCTGGTTGATAAATAGGAAGGCTGGTTTGTTAAATCATCAGTCAGTTGATTGCAGCTGCGGCTGATTACATCTACAATCAACTAAGGGCATGACTTTCTCAAATGAGGTAATTCAATCAGCTGGATTTGATTCAATCAGTTAAAGACTTAAGGGAGAAGAGAGAATTTTCACTGCTTCTTCAGCCAGAGAAACTCTCCTGTGGAGGCTGTTGAGACACTTCATTAGAGTTGCCAGCTTCACAGCCTGTCCCGTGGATTTTGGACTTTTACTTTCCCACACTTGTGTGAGACATTTTTACAAATCTCATATTTACAGAATCTCCTGTTGGTTCTATTCCTCTAAAGAAACCTGACTAATACACATATCTCAAAGTACAAAAGATAAATATCATGGAAGACACGAGGGGATGGCTCCTAAAGAAGAAGAGCACAAAATAGCAGCAAATTTATGGGCTGCAGGTGGACAAATGGTGTATCTCATTCATTCAACAAATATTTCCTGAACACCCACTCCGTGCCATGCTCATATTCAAAGAAAGGGCAAGTTAGGGCTCCCCAACTAGCCAGTATCTGCCTTACTCACTGATAAATGGTTGACTTCTCCTATTGGAACTCCTCTCTGTGACTTGCAAGGATTCCCATTTGGCAGCACCTTCTCCTCAATACTCCCCTATTTTTTTGGTTCCTTATTTAATCAAGGAATACATCCATATTCTGAGTTCACAGGAATGGGGGTGTAAGCATCAGCAATCCTCTTTCAGCAGGTGCACTCTCAGAACCACCCACCACACATACACCGCTCTTAGGAGTTGGGGGCCAAATACCAAATGTTATATGAGCTGATGTCTTCCAGATTAAAAAAAACCCAAACTCACTTCTGTGGAAACACATGGGATGAAAGTTTAAAGCAACCACACCATATCAAGGTGATAAAGTTAAAGAACACAGTACAATGCGACAACCTGGACTCATGTGTCTTCTAGATAACTAGATAATTTAATCATCTATGTTGTCATTTTCTAGCATCACAAACAATTTTAAAGATGATGGTACATATGAGACTCCTAAGTCATGAACTCAGAGGACTCTGAATGTCTTCATGGGCCACCTCATTTAAGAGGCACCAAACAACATTAACAACAACTCACTCCTTTCACATCGCATTTGTGTTTTATTAATAACAAATGATTTTCATCTGTGTTCTTTGGATGCCTTGCACTAAAACAATGGGAATCTTCTGAGAAGTATTACAGCCACTTTACAGATGGATGGGTAGAAAAAGAGGGAACCTAATGACTTAGAGCAAAGCCATACAGTTTGTGAAAACCTGGAGTCTGAAGTTCTCTGCTATTGCTAACAATGAGCAAAATAATTCTCCTTAACTTTAGCGGGGCTGTGTATTCAATTTCTTAGCTTTGTTGGGCATAATTTCTAGCATTGATGGTCATAATTTTAAAACTAATAACAGGTTATAGAAATTGGGAAATCCCATGGCTTTTGTTTCTAAATAAAGGAGTTTCAACAGAGGTTGACTAATGGCTAAACCAGATTGCAGTGCCCAGGGATTCTGCATCAGCGGAGGACAATTAACCACATACAGGAATTCAACTGCTCATAAAACCTCATCTCTCCTTTCTCCATCACTTCCCCCATCTCCTTGACTGCTAACTCTGGGCTGGTTTCCCAAATGAAATGAGAGTAATCCTTTGGAAAGTGATTTTGCGCGGATGCAACCATATGTGTCCTGCCTGGCAGGACCACTCCATCATGGCCGCCACCAATAGTTCCCCAAGAAGATGGAGGAGACAGTATGCAGAACTCTAACTTGGTGGGAGAAACAGGAGCAGGTTTGACAGCTGTATGCCAGCTGGATATCCTATTTTGTGCTTCTGAAGTCTGGCTTCTTCCTCATCCTTCACCCTAACAAGATTTTTACCATCTAAACAAGAGCAAGTGAACAAAACAGCAGCAGGGACCCAAACATCTGCAGGTGATTTTCACAGACCATGTCTATCTCTTTGAAAAAAAAAAAACCTTTATTTTATTAAAGAAGTTGTAGGTTCTATGTCTCTTTTTAATAAGATACTATCATGTTGTGATTATTCAGATAAAAAGGAGGGAACAGGTTTGTGAATAACCCTCATTCATAAAATAATGCCAGATTCACATTCTTCAGAATATAATTTAAATATATATGTATAAATTACCTGTCTGTACACACATTAAAATTATACAAACATGTCTCAGAAACTTAGATATTCATTTTTATATTCTTGACCAGTCAATCCATTTAAAACAACTAGACCAAGTTTATGTATTTAAACACAACTACATATAAAAATTTAGCAATATGTGTTCCCACACTTAGGCAATTCTGGAACCTTGTCTGAACAGGTGAAAACTTCGCCAAGAATCAGATAGAAAATTACATATTTTCCAAGCCATGATTACTGTTTAACTTTAAGGCAGAATTTGCAACTCCTGAATCTATTTCTTAGTTGCAGTCCCTTCTCCTTTTACATAAATCCCCACCACCACCACCACCATCTTTCTCTCTCTTCTTCTCCTCTGTCTTCCTGTTCTCTGCGTATGTGTGCTTTCTAATTCAGAAACAAACCTGGATGAGTATCAATATTGTTCTTTCCAGTGGAACCCACCACCACAAAATAATGGTATATGTGCTCACTCTGTTTTATAACTGTCTGGGCTCAAATCTCCACCATTAACAATCGGCTGTGTGACTTTTTTGGGGGGGAGGGGTCAGGTTTTTTTTGTTTGTTTGTTTTTATAGAGGGGATTTATTAAGTTACAATTCTAAGGCCATGAAAATGTCCAAATTAAGGCACCAACAAGACGATACCTTCACTCAAGAAAGGCCAATCAAGTCTAGGATTCTCTGCCACATGGGAAGGCATATGACAACATATGCTGCCCTTCTCTCCAGGCTTCTGGCTTCACATGGCTCTCTCAGCATCTATGGGTCCTTTCTCAGCTTCTTCAGGTCAAATTCTGAATTTCATATCTTAGCTTAGCATCTCTAAATGACTATTTCTGGTTTCATCTCTCTGCTTTCTGCATTGGCTCTGAGCTCTCTTTATGTTTTCTGCTTTTAATTCTCTTCATACAGGGCTCCAATAAAAGGATTAAGATCCACTTTGAATGATAGGGTCACATCTCCATCAAATCAAAAGATCCCATCCACAGTTAGGTGGGTTGCATCTTATTCAGTTTTGTCACCAGCTTTCTACAGAATACAGGTGAGGCAGCAGAGACAGAGTCAGGAAGCTAGAAACCATCCGAACATCATCTCCTCCAACCCCAGCTCCATTTATTCTTATCAATCCTTCTCAATCCACCTTCTACCCTCTATCTGCATAAACCTCCTGGGACAGCCCAAAATGTCTTTGCAGGTTGGAATGCAGAAAACTCTTCTTTGTACTGGGAGAATCAGTATCCTCACTGCCAGAAAGGAACCTTGAAAAACAACTGCTTAGGGTCTCACTTGACAGCCACAACTATAGTGCGGCTCTGTCAGTGGGTAAGTGCTTATCAAAACCAGCGTTTGGGTTTGAAAGACCTGAATCGCACATTTCTGGAACTAAGATGGGCAGATGTATCCCACTGCAGTGCCTGGAACACTTCATTATTGGTAAATCTGGGTGAATCTTGTAATGCGGGGGAAGCACTGTCCTCTGAAGGTACAGAAACCCAAAAAGGAGGGGAAGGGGATGGAAAAAACCAATTGGGAGATGGCCTAGCCAAATTGTCAAGTCATTCCTGGAGCATGGCCCTGAGTGACTACTTTCTATACTGAGACAGATTTTCAGCCTTGCAGCAGGAAAATTCAAGGGATTTAGGTGGATGGTAAGAAGTTAAAATATTTATGTTAGAAGAGAGAAATAACAGAATGTACACACTTCAGCAGTCATTAGAAAGTAATGCAGTTTTAATACAGGGGGCTAGGGAGGAAAGGGGATGAGATTCTGCCACCATTCAGCTATCAAAATTCAGGCCAGAGAAGGGGGCAGTCAGGTCTTCATTTTCCTGCCAAGTTGGAGCAGCCTACCACTTCTACCCAGGGACAGCCAGTTGCAGAGGTCAAATGAATTCAAGGTGAGAAGTACTACACACAGGTGACACTCCAGGCATAGCCACTCACCAGGACCAAATAAGGCAGACCCTGCCCTGCAATCAGCCCATCTCACTGCCCAGAGCAAGGCTGCACCGTCAGCTTTTCAGGGTGGTTTAGGAAGAACCCGTCTCTTGGAGAATGACTGTAAAATAAACTAAAGCACAAGGGCCTGCAGTGCTTTGTATGAAGGAGACTCTAGGTTTCCCTGTCTGGTTTTCCCATTCTTTGGTAAAATAGATGTATTTTCAAATATACAGAAATAAGTAAAATATAGTCTATAAGGCTGCATGGATTTTGAAATCTAACAGCCTTAATTTGCATTCCAGCTCTGACAGATGCAATCAACTGCTTGACCTCAAGAGAGTAACTCAACCTTTCTGAGCCTTGTAGTTTCCCCATGTGTAAAATGGAGTGAATCCCAGCACTGGGGCTGACATGAAGATTAAATGAGAGAATACAAAGGGCATATTCGGCACAGCACCTGAGACACAGTAAGTTCTCAATTAATGGTAGCCACTGACATTACTGTCACTAAATAAATCTGCTGCTGCTGTTGTTTTGGAAGATTTTTGTATAAATTCAGTCACAAATCAGTAAAAATGGCCCTTGTCATCCACCGGTTCAAGAAGCGTGGTCTCACACAGCTAAAGTCCTGAGTGTGCAATGTAGTAGGCTTCTTCTCGCACAGGGTGCAAGAAAACGTCCAAGGAGAAGCGCCCTTCCCAGCATGGCTCAGCCATCATCGCGGATGCAGCGCCGCAATCCGGCTTTACCTGGACCTCAGGACACACCCTGCATAGATTCTGGCACCAGCGCACCCCTGGCTCGCACCTCCCAGCATCCCTCACTCACTGTGTGACTTTAAGCAAGTTAACCTCTGAGTACCTCATTTCCACAACGCAAAAGGGGAACAGCAATAGTTCCTATGTCATCAGATTTCTGTGCAGAGCTATAAGATAATTCATCCCAAGGTCTTAAAAACAGAACCTGGCAAACAGTAAGAGTCAATAAAGGTTAGTTATTATAAGTTTGATTATAAAGTTAAGGATGATGATGTTTTCCATTTCCTCATTCTCCTGTATTTCCTAGTTTGATTTTACTGGCCTTTTTCTTTTCATGTTTAGAATACTTTTGTTATCAATGAAGTAATAGAGTAAAAATGCCCAGGGGTGAAATCAAATTGGTTAAAAATGAACCATAGATTCAAAACAGCAACAGAGAAGAAACTAAATTTCCCCATTTTATAGAGACCACCGCCTGGTTATAAGAGTTTTCAACAAGTTTCAGCAAAAAGACTCTTAATTATTTCTTTTTTGATAGAATGTCTCTTACCTGGAACTCCGCTTGATGGATTAACTTGGTAAACAATGGGTGTCTGTGCCTTGGAAAACTGTTTAAAAAGCATAATCACAAGTGAGCAATACATTAAAATGTCACAACCATAAACACCAGAGACACAAGTCATTCCTCGTAACACATTAGTTAAAGGTAGTAAGTAGCTAGGTTTCCTCAAATCCCCTCACATTTATTTCTTTTCATCCTCATAATATTTCTGTGAAGCAGAGATGACAGGCATTACTATATTTCTTCTATCAGTGAGATAAAGGGAATGTGATCAATGTCTTAGAGTTCTCTATCTTGATTCATACTACCCCAAACTTGGCAAGTCTGTTTCTACCTACCCATCAAGAACATGTTTTACCAGCAGGAAACACCATGCTTTAGAAGGGCAACCTTTTAATCCCATTATTATCACTTGATGCTTTGGGTGCTAAAGGTTTTATTTTTCTAGACAAGAATTCACTTACTTAATTGAAAGGATTGCAACTTAAATTATTGTCAGCCAGAACCTTGGTAAGGATTAGTGAGCTACAAAAAAAAAAAAAAAAAAAGAAAGAAAAAAAAGGGAGGGGTAGTTGGATGGACATGAGTGAATTGCTTGGGGAAATGGAAGGTGCCTATTAAGAAGGGAATGATTTAAATGACTCAAGGAATGGGAAGGAACCTCATACTTCAAGAAGGAGGAAAATGGCATTGATAGGAGCAGTGGGAACCTGCAAAAACCTGAGCATGGCTGGCACTCCGAATCAACTTGTGGCACCTCCCCCTCCCCAAGCACAGCATCTGCTAACTTATGCTCTATTAAAGGTAAGGACAATGCTTGACTCCATCGCAGTTATATCCCTATGCATAGTTTGGTATGTAGAAGACATTCAAATTTTTGTGAGTGAATAGAGTTGTGCCCTTTGAGATGACTGATATATTGCCTGGAAGCAGAGGGGAGAATGAGACAATCTCAGGATTTCAGTCTCACCTCTAGATATCTGTGTTTGCCTAATATTAGCACGTGGATCATCAGGAAATCATACCACACCGAGGGACAGTGTGAAGGAACAAAGAAACATAAGAATAGACTAAACAGGCTAAAATTTGATCCATGAGCCAGTGATTGACCCAGGAATGATGAATCCTGGATGAATCCTGGATGAATCACCACCCCTATCCACCAACCCCAACCTCTTCTAGATCCCTAGGCCTCCTCAATACTCCACAACCTACAAATGTTTCCCATTTGTGAAACAGATTACAGCATATAATTTTACTTGGTCTGCGTCCACCACCCCAAGAGTCTACATTCCCCAGGAGAATTTCACCAAAGAATAAAACTGTTGTTAACCAACAGCCCTAATCAGGCATTGAAAATCAACAGACATTTCAACAAAGCCGATGATGACTTGGCAGGGGTCTTAGGTATTGATCCATGCAGTTGTACAGTCTGCTGTCAAGGGTAGTTTTCCTCCTTTTTTAAAGGAAAGTGTTAGAAAATAGTTCACAGAAAA
>PVIY010049196.1:0-16856 GCA_004026745.1 Myrmecophaga tridactyla | reverse complement strand
TTCTTGTTTCTTGTCATGTTCGTAAGGTGCCTTTTCCCTCCCCACCCTTAGGAGGGTCTACATAGGTATTACTGGCACCAGCTGGATTTTCCCGGACTAAGCTGGCCTCCTACCAGGGGGAAGGAGTCACCTGCGTCAGTTTTCCCTGAGGGTGAGACCCGGCAGGTTGAAAGACTTTCCTGCGAAGTCTCTGGGCTCTACCTTTCTTATCGTGCCCAGTAGGTGGCGCTCGTCTGCCTGCGGGTCCCACCAGCAAAAGATGTCGTGTCTCCTTTAATTTTGGAAGACTCTCCCTGCCGGGGGCGTGGTCGAGACAGAGGAGAGGTTGTAGGCTGGTTCCAATGGCTTCAATTTGCCAAGCCCTGTGGTCTGCGTTCTTTGAGTGAGGGATTCCACCTAAGTTGGGCTTCACCCCTCCCCTGGTGAAGGCGCATGTGGGAGACAGCCCTGAGAGCAGTCTGTTTCTGCCTGTGTGTGGGTCAGCCGCAGCCTGAGAGGTCCCGCCGCTGAATCTGGAGACTGCCAAGTCTCCGTAGCAACTGCCGGGAAAACCCCCGTTTTGTCCCCTTTCCGCTTTTCTGGTTAGCCCACTAAGCGACTTCTGACTTGCCCAGTTTCGCATGAGCTGGGGGCTATTTTTCATAATCAGAATTTGTTTATTAATGCCACAATTGGCACTTGGTTGGATTCAGTCCCTGCTACTGTTTCCTTTCTCTCCGCGAATCCGCCTATGGGGGAGGGGCACTGGGCTCCGGCCGCCGGCCGCCGCCACTTTGGGGAACTCACAGATCCGGCGAGTGCCGTCGTTTTCTGACATCTATTTTTATAGTGTACTTTTAAATAATATAATTACAATCTGAAGGAATAATAATGTACAAAACAGATTTTATGACTAATCTTTTGCTGACCCTTTATTGGTGGGATTCCAATATATCATCTCTTTTACTAAAGTTATTTTTGTAGGAGAGCAGAAATAAGAATCAAAAAGGATATGACTTCCTAGTCCTACATTTCAACAAAATTAGAATTTTAACCTTGACAGTTATTCAAATTCATTATTTAAAAAAATTCTGTTACTCCATGACATTCTGTCAAATTTTATTTTATGTGTTTTGATGATCTGTCAAGGACTGTTATAATTTTTCTGAAAATCAGCTCTATCGTTACTTTATGCTGCCCTTCATATCTCTTTCACACATATGCTTATTTATTTATTTTTGGGGAATGCATGATCTGGACTTGAACCCTGGTCTCCCTCATAAAAGGTGAGCATTCTACCACTGAACTACCCGTGCACCCTTATTTCCTTTTTATTTATATTTATTTATTTGTTTTTATTTTTTTTTGCATAGGCAGGCTTTGGGAATCAAACCCAGGTCTCTGGCATGGCAAGTGAGAACTCTGCCTGCTGAGCCACCATGGCCGCCCCTTATTTACTTTTTTAATAATAATATTTTATATCATCATATTTGTATGATTATATTTACAAGTATAAATTTGTATGTCCTTTTACTATTCATACATATGTCAAATAGTTGGATAGTACTTTTTTTCACATGAACAAGCACCCCTTCTCTGGCCTGGCAGGGGAGATTTCTGCCACTGAGGCAGCATGGCACTGCCTGCATATTACTTTTTAATAGAGACATATACTGTGCCTGTTAATTGGAGTTTTTGTCCAGCCAATATTAATTATTTAGGTGATATTTTCAATTTATGCCATATGTATTTGAATTTCTTATTCTTCCCCCCCAGGCTTCTTTTTTGTTTATTAGAGTTGAAGTTTAATTCTGTCTGTTGGAGTTTTTTTAGCCACACCTGATCCTATTATACTGCAAGTGATTTCTTTAAGGGATGAAATTTGTACCCTTAAGTTGTTTTACTGCACTTAATATTATTATGACTGCTTCTAGGCAACTGAGACGGCAGTGTAAAGCATTCCAAGGTTCTGTCTGTCCACGGAATCTTTGGAAAATTGGCAAACTAGATACGGTCATTTTTCTTAAACCTGTAGAAATGATTTAATGGTTCCCAGTAACTGGATGAGTGCTGAATCAAGAAAATAAACTTAAAACCTGTAGTACAGGTTGTCTTCTCCTTCACCCCCTCCTTGACGCAGTGTGTAGCCAACCTACCCTCTCACTTTGGGTCCCATGCTTTGTTTTAGAGGAGGCATTTACTACTATGTGTACACTTGGGTGTATGCATGATTATTCTAGTTTATCCAGTGACAGTTTGCAAGCCTCACCAGAACACACGTATTTGTTTTGTTACTAGAAGAATTTGCCCTGCAAATGGAAACAGCTTGCAAAGAGCTGAAGCAGTGTAAGAAAGGTTCAATTCAGCACCCTGAAGGAGAAAAAGTCTATTTCATAGGGATAGAGGATGCATTCTAATTCTTTTAAATTGCAGAATTTCTAAGGCCAGAACAGTAGCCCATGACAAGATTCCGGCTCAGAAAAGAAAAGCAGAGAACACCTCATTTTTGCCTCAGGTAGATAACCTTGATAGGAGAACAAAACTCTGAAGGAGGGCACTGGCTAAACAGAGCCAATTTTCAGAGACAGTAAAAGAAGGTGTATTTCATTGGTTTTTATGCCTTTGTTAGTTCCTGCTGCACAATGATATATCTCTCATATCACTAGCTAGATGCTTACTTGAGAAAAAGACTATTCAGATACTAAAAGCTATAATTAAAATATTTTCAAATGTTCTGTGTGCAAGAAATGTTTACAAGGCAAGCAGAGGCACACAGGAAATTGTTTACCCATTGAGGGGAATAAAATAAAACTTCAGAAATCATCAAAGAAGAATAACATTTTGGATACACAAAAGTATCAGTGAAATCAAAGACAAAACAATTCAAATGATCTGGGTTACAGAATTGAAGAGAAAAAGATAAAAAAAAATTAGCAGAATTTAAGAAACAATGGGATACCTCCAAGAGTATCAATGTAGTTATTTTTCCAGAAGGTAGAGAGAAAGGGACAGGAAGAATGTTCAGAGAAATAATGTCAGAAGCATCTCACAATTAATGGAAGGCATGAACAAATATTCAAGAATCCCAATTAACACAGAACTGGATAAAATGTAAAAGAAGTACTCCCATAGGCAATGTAGTCAAACTGTAGAATACAAAGACAAAAGGAAAGATGTAGAAGCTGCAGAAGAGCAAAGGTTTTGTTAAAATAGCCCCACAATTGGCAATTGTGAATAATACTGCTGTGAACATCAGTGTAAAAATATCTGATTAGATACCTGCTTTATGTTTTTTGGGGTATATCTCTAGCAGTGAAATTGCTGGATCAAATGGCAATTCTAAAAGCAAGACTACAAAGAACAAATATTGTGAGATCTTGCTGACATGAAGTAATTCAAATATGTAATTCTATAATCATTATATTTTTCACATCTGGAGGCAGAGAAGAATATAAGTAAGAGTAAGTAAACTTTTCTCTCAAGGAGTTTAGAGTCTTCCTGGAGAGTGATAAATACACACAACCACAAATGCACATGCACATATTTTATTTTTAAAAAGCTTCATAGAATTTATCTTTGATTCCTTCCAGTATGTATTTAAAATCTGGTAGCCCAACTCATTCTTTCTACTCAATGATTCATGAACAGTAAAGATAGTACTGAGAGCTACAACCTTTATAATGTTTATGTTGTAATGTCTGAGGAAGTTCATTCATCTGATTTTACATTAAAGATTCATTATTCAGTCCTGCAAATCTCTCTTCACAAAAATTTCTTTTGAATGTGATCAATTAGTTCTTTAGAAAGTTTTTCTCATTGATTTAGATACATACAGGTATCTATATATACCTCAAAATTGTTTTGGTGATTAGTCTGCAGCTAGTGCATCATTTATCTATGCACACACATACACACAAACACACACATTTGTTATTAAAACTTTGAAGCTTATAGAATTATGCTATAGTTTTTTGAAAACTAATTTCTCCTATTTTTAAAGGAGAACATACTCTACTTTAAACAACTGGTCAGTTTTCAATGTAACCTAAAATCAAAATCACGTCTAATCACAGGTAAATGATGAAAAATTTATCTAACATAGCATTATGACCCCATGTTGTTAATATTACTCAATGGTCCTTTAATGTTTTCACCTCTGTGAAATAGACCAATGTTTTTAGAAGGACTCATATTTTCTTTCATTAATTATATCCTCATTCTTGCTTGATCCCAGGCTTTCAGCTGCCATTTCTTGTTTTAGTAAATCTTAGAAGTCCTCATATCTTTATCTTTTAATGTTGTGCTCCAAATTATTAATAGCTGAGAAAGAAGAATGTCTAGCTGTATGAGCATCAATTTAATGCTCATTGCATTAATTACACTGTGAAGCATGCTCACCATGTTTGAAATGGCATAAATTTCAGGCATTGCTCATATAACTCTTTACTTTCTTCCATATGTTTATTTTCTGAATAGTTGATATGACTAAATGACCTCCTTATACATTAATTCAGTGTTCAATCCGAACAAAAAATGCTAACTCATCTCCCAAATTTCAAAACCATAAGTGATTGATTAGTTTGTATTATGCTATTTTATGTTACTGCAATTTACACAATTGTAGGAGTAACTGAATGTTAAAGCCATCCAGGTTTGTTTTAATTTTAACATGCATGGATTATACCAGGAAATGGTTTTCTGTGTAAGATTCTCAGGGGAGCAAGGCAGGATAACTGAACAAATATATATGGCTCATTTGTTTCGTTCATGTCATTTCCAAAACCATCAGGTCAATTAGCTATTTCACCACTGAATTCTGTTTGCTCTTTTCATATTAAATCACAAAACCATCAAGTGAACACATACAAGACATTTTCTTCTCTCATCTAAGCACTTGAGAGAGTGTATCAGTGGAATAGGACAGCAGAAATCTAAATCTTTCAGCAAATGTTCAAATGATTTACTATAATCTCCTCACATGAAGAATGAAGATATAAATAGTTTTCTAATAATATTTGAATATATATTGAAGGATAAACTATGTTACTAAGATTTAATCTTTAAAACAATTTTAAATAAAGGAAAATTGAAGGATTATTGATATCTATTTTTGAGATTTTCATCAATTTCTCTTATTTTGAAGTGGACTGTCTCTTTCATTGGTAAGTGAAAGCATCCTTGCAATTTAGAGTGCTGCTATTTACCACAGTAAGCATGGATTTAATGCTTTGTTTTCTTTTCTTTGTTTTACTTCCAACAATGTTGGGCTCCAATTCCTATGTAGAAATCAACATGAATCAGGGCATTGGTGGATACTTCCTAGTCATTTATGCAATAGACAAGAGCTAAAGTGATTATTACCTGAGATTTCATGGCATATTTCAATTTGGTATTTTACATTCTTTCTGCTAACATATTCTGCAAATTATCTGAAATTCCCTCTTGCCTGTGGAACAGCAAGTGCTGGTTTAGGTACACTATGAATGTAGTTTACTTTGATTATTTATTTCCACAATTCATCCATTGTAATCTACAGAAGAGGCCCCAAGAGAAATATAGTCCAAATATCTTTGGGTTCTAAACAGTATGATGCTTTATTTACCCATAAAATGTAAAATGGAATAAAGCACTATATTTAGACACTTGCTATATAAATAGAGTTCTTTGACTTCTCATGCAAAAATAAAAGATTAAAAGTATAAGCATGTATATGTACTTTAAAGCTCTGTAATAAATTTTAAGATAGGAGGTGTATATTTATATGATAAGCTCTGAGAAAGATTAGCATTAACATTATTCTGCATCTTGTCAATGTAACCAATATTAAATTACAACAAATTAGTAAATATGATAAACTGTAATAATGTTAAACTATGATATATTTCTTGTGGGCTCTCACACATACATCTATAGTCATCCAAATTCATTACATTATTATCTTGATTAAATTAGGAAGTACTGTGTTTACAATGAATAAGTTGGAAATTTTGATCTTTTCAATGGATTATTATTGAAAGTGATAAAGTACATAAATGACAGCCATGTAGAGATGGAGATATCAAAATTATAAGGCTGTTTTCAATGGATTATTATTGAAAGTGATAAAGTACATAAATGACAGCCATATAGAGATGGAGATATCAAAAGTATAAGGCTGTAGATGTATTTCTAAGTCTTGTAATTTTATGAATACAGAATATTGAGTTATTGTTTACTCTGAAGAATTAGTACCACACACACACACAGCAATATACATAGGACCCAAATAAGTATGGTTAACATTGACAAATAAGGAAAAACCACCAGAAATCTTACTTTTTTCAATTCTCTGAATGCAACTTATGGGTTATTTATTCAAAATAATATGGGGCCCTAAATGTTCAGCTAATATATAACAAATAAAAATACCATAGAATATGAACACTTTCAGGAGAAGCAAAGCTGGGAAAAGAGATAGAGTATGGTGTTATGTTGGCAGTCTGAAATATTGTAGAGAGGGTGTAAGGTGGGCTAACATAATAAGGTAACATTGGAACCCAAAGCTGAAAGAATTGATGCAACTTGATGCTAAGAATTCTTTTGGTGACTTACTTTAAAAGATGAGCAGGAAACAAAGCCTTCCAGATACTTAAGTAAACAGAATTTGGAAGAGAATGAAAAAAGGAACAAATAGTAAAATAAAATTGAACAAAGCTGAGACAATGTGGGCAGAAGGAAAATGAGTAAGGTGGAAGCACAGGAAAGAAGTTTCAAATAATGGAGGAAATTCTGGAAGATATAGGTCTCAGAAAGTACTCTGACAGCAGCATATAGCTTCTAATGTGCAAAGAATCACTTAGGATGGCAGAATATGTATAGCTATAGCATTCAAGAATATCAATCTAAAATATCTTCATATAGAGTATGGTGGCAAAGGCATGTTTATACACTTTGACTGGATTGTATGATGTGTGAATAAAACTATTTAAAAGTGAACAGAGAGAAACAAATGCTAGAGAAAAAAAAGAATCTCAATGTAGAAAATGTTCATGAGTAAGGTGTAGTTCTGGGAGTTAATAGGTTACAATAATATAATATTTTAAGGCCAGCATGAAAAAGCAGGAGTGATTTTTGACCATTGTGCTTGCAAGTCCTTGGGTAATATTCACTCTTAAACTTGATATCTTACAACTTAAATATTCACCCTTAAAGTTGATATCTTACAACTTAAATACTATAATATGAACAAAACAGTATTATAGTCCTCATTTCTATAACTGATCACATGGTCATAGTTAATATTTATCAATACCTTCTTCCACTACACAGTCCATGTTCATTTACCCTCAGAAAGCACTTCAGCTGGCCATGGGTCTTTGCCTGGTAGGGTGAACCAAACCTTCATTCCCGAAGTTTCAGAGGCATTGGTAGTCTTGCCTGGATTGGGTAGTTGCAGTTTTCCATTGATTTTAATCATAGGGCATGGTAGTACTAAGAGATGCCTTAGGGGATCTCCTATATTCCAGGAAAATTCTATTTTGCCTCCATTGTGTATATGCAGTCATATTTCTCTTTGATATTCAGGGTCAATCACCCCAGCCAGTAAGGTAATCCACTTTACTTGTTGATCCAGGGGCATGGGTAGCCCAAAGTGACCAGGTGGCAGTCTTAGATTCCAGTTCAATGGAATCATAGTTGTTTCTGTGGTGCAAACACTTATCCTTCTGGAACTAAAACCAGTAGACCAATAGAGCTCAAGTTAGCAGGGATAGGAAGCAAAAATTTTCCTAGAGGATCGCTAGAAGTAATAGTGAGTGGTGCTACTGCCATTTCAATCACTAAGTTCCTGGATTTATGGATCCTGGCTATGGAAAAAACAGCACCATACAGTGAATGTTGATTCAGAACACACACAGCCTCCTGGAGAACATATTACCCCAGCCCTGCAAGGTATTGCACTTAGTTGGCACTGTGATTGAGTTTTCAAAAGGCCATTCCAGCATTCTATAAATCCAGCTGTGTTTCAATGATGGAGAACATGGTAAGACCAGAGAATTCCATGAGCATCTGCCCATTCCCACATTTCAATTTCTGTGGAGTGTGTTCCTCAATCAGAAGCAGTGCTGTGTGGAATACAATGATGATTGATGAGACATTCTGTAAGCCCATGGATGGTAGTTTTGGCAGAAGCATTGCACACAGGGAAAGCAAACCCGTATCCAGAGTATGTGTCTATTCCAGTTAGAACAAATCACTGCCCTTTCCATGATGGAAGTGGTCTAATGTAATCAACCTGCCATGATGCAGCCAGCTGGTCATCTCAGAGAAAGGTGCCATATTGGGGCCTGAGTGTGGGTCTCTGTTGCTGGCAGATTAGGCACTCAGCAGTGGCTCTAGCCAGGTCAGCCTTGGAGAATAAAAGCCCATGTTGCTGAGCTTGTGCATAACCTCCATCCCTACCACCATGACCACATTTTCATGAGCCCATTGGGCAATGACAGAAGTTGCTGGGGAAAGAGGCTGACTGGCATCCACAGGATGGGTCATCTTTTCCTCTTAAAATCTGCCTCTGCTGAAGTCACCCTTTGGTGCACAATCACATGGGATACAAATATCTTCATGTTTTTAGCCTTCTCATAAAGGTCTATCCACATATCACTTCCCCAGACTCCTTTGTCACTCATTTTCCAATCATGCTCCTTCCAAGTCCCTGACTATCCAACCAAACCATTAGCCACAGCCCACGAGTCAATATACAAATGGACCTCTTGCCAGTGCTCCTTTCAAGCAAAATTAACAACCCGGTGCACTGCTTGAAGTTCTGCTCATTGGGAGAATTTCCTTTCACTCGTGTCTGTCAGGGACTTCCCAGAAAAGGATTGCAGTGCTGCAGCTGTCCAGGTTCGGGTGGTACCTGCATATCATGCATAATCATCTGTGAATGAGGCCCAGCTTTTCTCTTCCTCAGTCAATTCACTGTAAGGAACTCCCCAAGAAGCCATACCTCTGGTCTGGGAAAAAGAAGGTAATGTGCAGGAGGGCAGACCATGGACATTTGGGCCACTTCCTCATGTAACTTACTTGTGCCTTCAAGACCTGCTCTAGTCCTCTTTCGTATATAACATTTTCATTTTATGATGGAGTGTTGCTGTGCACACCCAGCTTTATAGTTTCATGGTTCAGAGAACACCCAGCTCATAATAAGCAACTCAGGTTTCATGGTAACTTCGTGGCCCATGGTTATATATTCAATCTCTACTAAGGACCAATGGCAGGGCAAAAGCTTTTTCACAAAAGGAGAGTAGTTATCTGCAGCAGATGGTAAGGTTTTGCTCCAAAATCCTAAAGGTCTGCATTGTGATTCTCCTATAGGAGCCTGCCAACAGCTCCAGACAACATTCCTATTTGCAACTGACACTTCTAGCACCACTGGGTCTGCTGGATCATATAGTCCAAGTGGCAGAGCATCTTGTTCAACAGCCTAGACTTGTGACAGATCCTTCTCTTGTTCATGTCCCCACTCAAAATTAGTGGCTTTTCTGGTCACTGGATAAATGGGCTGGAGTAGCACATGCAAATAAGGAATATGCTGTGACCAAAATCCAAAGAGACCAACTAAGCATTATGCCTCTCTTTTGATCATAGGAGGGGCCAGATCCTTCACCTTAGAAGGATTGGCTCGACATGCCCCACA
Source organism: Myrmecophaga tridactyla (assembly GCA_004026745.1). Taxonomy (NCBI): domain Eukaryota; kingdom Metazoa; phylum Chordata; class Mammalia; order Pilosa; family Myrmecophagidae; genus Myrmecophaga; species Myrmecophaga tridactyla. The sequence goes on along the minus strand of PVIY010049196.1, from coordinate 7,204 downwards.
CCACTGGATACCTAGAAATTTCACTGAGGTGGAAGACCCTGCATTTTTGTTGGATTTATCTCCCATCCTCTGACACACAATGCCTTACAAATAAGTCTATAATAGTCACTATTTCTTGCTCACTAGATCCAATCAACATGATATCATTAATATAATGGAACGGTGTAATGTCTTCTGGGGCAGAGAAATGATCAAGTTCCCTGCAGACAAGATTATGACATAGGACTGAGTTAAGACAGTGAACATATATTGCTGACCTTGCCAGCTGAAAGCAAACTGTTTCTGGTGGTTCTTAATAACAGCTATTGAGAAAAAAATAATTTGCCAGATCAATACCTCCATACCAGGTACCTGGAGATGTATTGATTTGTTCAAGCAATGATATCACATCTGGAACAGCAGGTGCAATTGGAGTTACCTCCTGGTTGAGCTTATGATAATCCATTGTCATCCTCCTAGACCCATCTGTTTTCTGCAGTGGCCAAATAGGAGAGTTTAATGGTGATGTGATGGGAATCACCACCCCTGCATCCTTCAAGCCCTTAAGAGTGGCAGTAATCTCTGCAATCCCTTCAGGAATCCAGTTTTGCTTCTGATTTACTATTTTGTGGGGTAGGAGCAGTTCTAGTGGCTTCCACTTGGCCTTTCCTACCATAATGGACATCACTCCATGAGTTAGAGAACCAATTTGCATATTATGCCAGTTGATCAGAATGTCTATTCCAATTATGCAATCTGGAACTGTGGAAATAACTACAGAATGGATCCAGGGACCCACTAGACCCACTGTGAGACAGACCTGAGCTAAAACTTCATCAATCCCCTGACCTCCATAAGCCCCCACTCTGACTGGTGGACCAGAGTGACATTCCGAGTCCCCTGGAATTAATATTGCTTCTGAACCAACGTCTGATAATCCCTGAAACATTTGACCATTTCCATTTCCTCAATGCTTATTTATCTTGGTAAAAGGCTGTAGGTCTCTTTGGGGAATGCTTGGTGGAAGTTTAACAGTATAAAATTATGGCAGTGTGACAGGGTCCTCCCCCATAGGGACCTGGCCTCTTCTTCATTCAAGGGGCTCTGGATCTGTATGCTGTCTTAAGTATGGAAATTGATTAAGGGGCCATGACTATCTGTTTTTGTAATTCAAGTTAGACTTCTGTTCACTTGACCTAGAACACTTTTCCTTATACAGCTTAAACAAGAATTTAGTAGACTGCTCATTTATTGTATTTCTAGGTACCCCATGACATACTAGCCAATGCCTCAAGTCTTGCAAATCAGATTGTTTTGACTGCTGCTTTGAGCCACTGTCCATTATGATAGCCACATCCACCTTGTCTTTGGTGTTTAAGTACTGCCACCTGGTTTCTGCCAACTAGGGATCTGATCATGCCCCTTGTGGTTAAGAATTCCAGCTCAGTGACAGCAGTTCCCACAGTAATATCTCCTGTGGGAACTGCTTACAGGAGAGCTCCTCAGGGATGATGGAACTAGTGTCACAAACTTATTTTTAACAGTTCTGGTAAAAGGTGCATTCTCTGGACGTTACTGGGGTGTATGAGCAGACTTTCCATGATAAATCCATTCTAACATTCCAATCTCTTAAGTCATTGGACACCCTCATCTACATGATACCAGCTCAGTTCTCACATTTCAACCTCAGGTAATGTCGGCCACCTTTTGATCTATGTTACAGCCAACCATCCAAGCAACTGTTAATGCATTTCCTAATACCTCATGCTAAAACATTGAATGCAGAATCTCTGCTTAGTGGGCCCATATCAATAAATTCAACCTGATCCAGCTTTATATTCCTCCCACCATTATCCCATACCCTTAAAATCCATTGCCACACATATTCCCTGATTTCTATCTCTATTAATTGGAAAATTTATGCAGTTCTTTTGAAGTATAATGTACCACCTCATGGGTGACATTTTGTATCTCACATTTTGGGGCCTGTTGGGACTTTATTCTAGTCATAAGTCTGGAAGAAATGGGGAGTTGGGTGTGTCATGAATAGAATTAGAAATATCTTCTAAGGCATTTGCTTCAGGGCATTAATTTGCAGTTTCGTCTGGTGAAACAGGATTAATCACTTTGTGATAATCCCTTTAGGTGGAGGTTGGGTGGCCAACTCCTCAAGACAGGCTCAAAATGGGACAGCTATGGCTTCATGACAGACTATTATAAGGTTATCAAGAAAAGACTCACATGACCTAGGCTTTCCCCTTCTCCTTGGACATCATTATCAATCTGTATTTTGCCATCCCATTTTTCAGGGTCCCACTCCTTTAATCAATGCTCTCACTTTAATGGCAGACACTATATGAGATTGAGATTTCAGTTTATGTTGTAAAATTGCTACTCTAACAACACAATTTTTAGTCTGATTTTCAGATATCTGAAGTCTGTGGTTACAGAAAATAAGATTTTCTTTCAGGGCACTCTTAGAAACATTTACATCTGTCATAAGGCACATAAGCTTCTCATTTGAAGCCTTCAGTTCATCCTTTTCCCTCATTAATGTATATAGCACATCTACAACAACCAGCCAACATATCTATACCGTCTATTTCTACAAAACTCCATAAAGGTATCAAAAACATTATCCCCCAGAGCCTGGCTTCATACAAGTGAAGCATTAGCAGAATCCAGTGGTGATATTTTGACTACCTCTTTTGCTAGTTCACGCCCTGGATTGGCAGTGTCATTCTGATTATGGGAAATAGAGTCCATAGTACCTGTGTGTCCAGTCAGAGTAGAAAACCAATAATAAAAATCTATTTTTTTAGGTTCTGTGTCTTAAGAACCACTCCTGGCACCAAGCTATATTAGCTAGGGTTCTCTTGAGAAACAGAATCAGCAATAAATATCTGTAGGTTGAAAATTTATAAAAGTGTCTCACATAACCATGGGGATGCAGAGTCCAGGGTCTGTGAAGCAGGCCACAATGTGGCAACAGTGAAGGTCCTCAATGAACTCTCAAGAGAGGCTGGCTGGGCAACTGTGGGAACATAAAGGTCCAAGGTCTATGAAGCCTGCAACTCCAACAAAGGGTCTGGACAAGCTCCACAGGAAAGGCTCACTGGCTGAAGCAGGAGAGAGACTGTCTCTTCTGAATCCTCTTTAAAAGCCTTTTAGTGATTAGCTTAAATATAACTTATTGCAGAAGATACTACCCGTAGCTGATTTCAAATGCAATCAGCTGCAGATGCAGTCAACCTAATCATGATTTAAGTCCATGAAAAGTACTCATAGCAACAAACAGGCCAGTGCTTGCCTGACCAAACAAATGGGCACCAGCATCCGGCCAAGTTGACACATGAACCTGACCATGACAATCTGGTATTAAAAAAAAAGTAGTTATTCTATAAATTCATACTAAAGATTAGTTTTCAAAATATGATTATAAATATCTTAGCTTGACTGACAAATATATATTATGTATAAGTCATCATTTGAATATTATATAATACAAGTGCATGCATATTGTATAATTAGAAAGAATTTGTTATTGTTATAAATGTCTCTTTATTAACAAATTTATCCACAATAAATTAATACTGTATAGGTAATATTATTGTACACATTTTTAATGATAAAAAGGGCAAAGAAAATTAAGTAATTTATTGTGAGTCAAACCCTTAACTATTGGCTATGTGATTCAAACAAGATTGTTTAAGTCAAGAGCTAAGGTTCATAACTCTATATTCCTGTTAATAATTAATTTCAGAAAAACAGAGAAAAGTTATATTTAAATAAGGAATGATAAGGAATTTTAATGCATCATTTTCTCTGTTTCTGTACCCAATATTATTTAATAAAAATGACCTATAAGATATTAAATCCTGAGATTTATATACTGGGGTATATTAATATTATAGACCACACATTACTATTAATCAATTTTTTGAATAATCAGACAGAAAATTTACTGCGAATACATGTGAGAGGACATGTGAGAACTTTCACACAGATGAAGGTGAGAAAGCTGAGAGGCCCCAACACTGTGGAGCCAATTGCCTGTAATGATTAGATTTACCTAATTCCCTCTCCCCCTTCCTTCTTCAGGGCTCTTTCTTCTACACTCCATTCTCTCCAGGGCAGTACCTGGTGGCAGATGGTACATTTAGTTGGGTCAGTTGGATCCAAGCTTCTCCATAGATGACTTACTCAGATGGGGGTTGTTTGGCCCTCAGTGTGTATTATTGTTCCTTTAAGGGGTATCTTTCTCCTTGAGGCCTGTTTCAGGGAATTTGCTCTTTGTTCAGGCAATCACCCATCCTAATTCTAACCCTGTATTATTGCCCCTGAAAGTATTCTGATTCCCCTTACTCTTAATGAAATTTGGGTCAGTTGTCCATCTTCTATAATTGCTTCAAGCTTTCAGTGGGGTTGCAGGCCCTACTTTGGGGAGAATAGAAGTCTCTGGCTATGCTATTTCTGGTGGCTGATTGAGCTCAGGAAACAGCAGCATAGCCTCTGACAAGAAGACATTTGTTGTAAAATGCTTCTGGAAGAAACAAGCAGGGTGAGAAATTATATACAAAGTCTGAAGAGAAGCAAGAGCAAACTGGAGCTCCAGCACTAAAAATTAGGGCTTGGTTTATTAAATTTGGCGCTCCTTTTTTTTAAGAGAACAGTAGGAATTCCCGAGGTAAGGAGACTTGATCATTTGTAATGGAAAATGTGTTGCTGTTTAATCATTGCTGTGAGTAATTCTGACTTTCAGAGATGTAGAACTTTAACTTTGACTTTCAGGTGTCTCATAGTTACTTAAAGTTTTAGGGAGCTACTAGATTATACAAAAAGTGAAGCATTTCAGAAATTCAAAATAATAGTTTGTGGAGATCCAGGGCCTGGGCTCACCTCTCTCTACACTGAGAGTAAGTTATTTCTCATATCCACCTAGAATGACTGAACAAAAGTAAAAGGTTCTCACATCTCCTCATGGAGTTGGGGGGATACTGTATAAATGATATGATAAGCTCCTGGGAGAAGGGGCTGCTCAGAAGATGCACCCAGGGGATGTTTGCAGCCTGGGGTGATGGGGTGTTCTTGAAGAGTCACTTTTTTTCTGACTGGAGAGTGACACCACCCAGCAGTATTTGAGAAGTACTTTAAATTTCATAGATGGAAAGAACTGGATAAACAGAGATAGCAGCATTATTGGACAAGGATGGTAGAAAGAAGGAAGCAAAGTTCCACAGTTTAAACTTTTTGAAAAGCTCCTTCGACCATTTTATGCAGATTAAATCACATATTAAACAAAGCTTCAAATCTTGGAGCAAAATCCAGAGACATTGCCAGAGCAAACAAGAACAGAAGTACAAATGGAGGAATGGTCAAAAGATATAACCCATAGTTTTCTTGAACCTGAGGCTTCAGGGAAAAACAATGCAACCAAATGAGCTACTGACTATGACTTCTGCCAAAAGCATGCATCAGATATTCAGAGAATTAGTTAATGAAGCCACATATGAGGATGCAGAACTGCCAGTGCAGAGATTAAGGAATTCTCATGTTATCAGTCCTTACCCAAATGATGAGACAGTTTATTGCAGTACTGAAAAATCCAACATTATGGAACATAGAAATGATTTGCATTATGAATTCATGATTCCTTGTCAAATTACTTCAGACTTAAATAAAGGGAAGACAGTAGCATTTCTTCTAAAAGAACTGGACATTCTCAGAATAGGCAATAAAAACCTTCAAGAAAATTGACAATAGAAGATAAAGAACCGAGAAAACTAAAGCTTAATTTGGATCTCCAAGAGAAAGCAACTGAAGCCAAAATTGCTGGAAAGACAGTAGCTCTGGTTGAAGGAGTGTGTTTTGCACAGAGGGAATGTGATGAAGCTATTGTGTTTAGACTGCGATTAGCCAATGAGAAGAGAGACCACACTATTGCAAGAGTAAAGCATAGGGAAATGTCTCTAAAAGCACTAGAAAATATTAACCCTGAAGAAAATGACATGACATTAAAGGAATTACTGGACAGAATAAACAATGCAGACACAGGGATAGCTATTCAGCAGAATGGAGCTAGAGTTGTGGATAGAATCTACAAGACCAAAGAATGTAAAAAGAGAATAACTGCAGAAGAAATGAATACAGTGATAGAAGAACAGAATGCTGCTTTGTCTCAGGGCAAATACCTAGAGCAGGAGCTTCCTCATCTGAAAGGGCAGAACCAAACTTCAACAAACAACCTGAGGCATATGCTGCTGAAAATAATCAAGAACATGCTCTGAAAGCAAAGTTGTTATCTTTGCAACAAGCTGGAGAAATTGCAGTTCAACAATGTAAAAAAACTGGAAGAGGAAATTCAGACACTGTGTTTATTGCGGTTTACACAAATCTTTATCCCAAGAAGAAAATCTGAAGGATCAATTTAACCATACACTTAATACTTATGAAGAAGCTTTAAAAAACAGAAGAGCATTGTTTCCCTCACTCAATAAGAAAATGAGGAACTAGATACCCACCTCAACAAGCTCTGACAGAGAAGGCAAGCATGGAATTAGAGCTTCGCCATGCTATAGAGGCCTCTCAAGTGGCCAATGAAAAAGTTCGTAAGTTGTAGAGGCTGGTGAACATCCTGAGGAAGAGGTGGGAATAGGGAACATTAGGGTTGTAACCTGATTGAAAAAATTACAATCTGCACAAGCAATCTCATCTGGTGACCAGGCTTCTTCATTCAACACTGAGTAAACACTGAAGCCTTAACTTAGCAAACAGTTGTTAGAAGTGGAACATTCCAACCACATTCCATGGTGAAATTAAATCAATCACACACGTTTAACTACTTTGCTGCTGATATGAGTTATTTATTCAAACATATAAGCTACAGACTTCCACCATTGGGTAGTTATAAGGTTACAGCTTATTTTGTAACTATTTTATATCTTAATGCATTTTAATATGAATCTTTATATACCTTTATAAAAAGATTTTAAAGTATAAGAGACAGTTATAGAAATATGGTAAAGCTGGTCAGCAACATAGCTTCAGATATAGCTGTTTTAGAATCAAAATGCAGCAAAGTAAATATTGTCAAAATTTTAACCCAGTGTGTTAGGTCAAAACTTCAAATAAATGCACATTTCAATATAAAGTAGATTATTTCTTAATTGATGAGAGATGCTCAGATATAGAGTATATAATCTTCTGTCAATGCACCCCTGTATTC
>PVIY010049195.1:0-16869 GCA_004026745.1 Myrmecophaga tridactyla | reverse complement strand
AAACAAAAGGACAGATATATTCTTTCTAAGATAAACTAACATTAATGAGTGAACTTTGAGTGTTGAAGTTAAGAATAAAGGTTATCAGGAGATAGAAAGAGGGTAGAGACTGGGCATTTGGTGCTGAAAGAAAACAGATTGTACAACAGGACTGTAGAAATTCAGAAATGGACAGCACAGTACTACCTGATTACAGCACAATAATATATGTACACTGAATGAATTTGAATGTGTGTATGATTAAGGAAGAAGGGGTGGGGGCATGATTGAAACCAGAAGGAAAGATACAAGATAAAGACTGAGACAGTAAAACTTAGGAATGTCTCGAGTGGACAAGGATAGTGATTAAAGATACAAATATCCAAAGCATTTTTGCATCAGGGAGAACAACTGAAAGTCAACATGAAAATGGATGGTACATAGGAAAAAATACAATCAATGCAAGCTAGGGTCTATAGTAACATTATAATATGCCTCCACTGAATATAGCAGGCATTATGGGAAAACTAAAGGCCTATAACTCGAGGGCACTGGGAAGGGGTGTGGATTCTTTGCAGAAGAAAAGAAAATGCTGTCATATAGATTAAGGTTGTGAAGCATGTCTATGTACTTAGGTTGGATAGTATGAAGTGCGAATAAAACTGCTTAAAAATGAACAATGAAATGCTAGAGAAAATGTGGTGTAAGAGATGTTCCTATTCACTGTCATTAGGGAAGCTGAGAGGTGCAGCCCCTCTGGAGGATAGTGTGGTGGTTCCATAGGAGGATAGGGTGGGGTTGCCATATGATCCTGCAAATCCCTTGCTCAGTATATGCCCAGAGGAACTGAGAGTGGGAACAGGAATGGACATTTACACATTGGTGTTTATGGCAGCAGTGTTCGTGATTCACAATGGATGGAGGTGACCTAAAGGTACAACGACTGAGGAAAGGAAGGGGGAGCTGTGATGTACACATACAAATGACTACTGGTGGCCACAAGAAGGAATGAAGCTGTGAAGCATGCAAGTAGGTGAATGAACCTGAAGGACTTTATGATGAATGAAATGTCAGAAACAAAATGATAAATATTATCATACATCAAGCATATAGACTACATATAATATAAAAATTTGGTGAATTGAAGTTGAGAGTATGGGTTATCACATTGGGGCCTATTATAAAGGGCCCTAAATTGTAAGCTCTTACAGCAATCACATATATTCATGAGTTATAATTGTTATTTCTAAATTCTGAGATACTGAGCTGTTTGTATATAACCTGATCATTCCCAGAATCTTCAGGTATTTATGTGACACCAGAGACTCAAGAGTTAGAGTTCTGAAGCTATGAAAGTCAGCACTACCTCATATAGGAACTGTTTAAAAAGTTGAAAATGGGATCTGACTTCAACTAGAGATATGAATGAATTTGATCTGGATAGGACTAACGTAGATCAGAATGCAGGATAAAGGATGACACTGTCCATACTTTAAAACTTTAAGCGAAAGGAGAGATGTACATTTGGTGCAAAATTTATAGTTTGGGTAGCACATTACCTGATTTAACTTGTATGCTTGTGCTTTGGGTGTAAGGTCTAGGAAACCATCTCCTAGCACATGATTTATAAGATATCTCCCTACATTCTATTCTAAAAGTTTTATGGTCTTAGCTCTGATGTTTAGTCTTTGATCCATTTTGAGTTCATTAGCCTTATTTTTAATAATTTCTAACACAAGTTGTGCACGTTATATAAATTTCAAATATTTTTAAAATGTCATCATCAGAAAAATCTCCTAATGTAGTTACTATTATCATTCCTATTTTGGGGTGAGAAAACTGATACATAGAAAATTAAGGTAACTTCCACCAGCCACACAACCAGTAAGAGGCAGCAGTGGGGCTTCAAACTAGGCAACTGGCCCATGATTTTTTTTTTTTTTTTTTACATTTTTTATTGTGAAATATAACATACATACAAAATGTGATACATTTCAAAGTACATTGTCATAGTAGTTATAGAACAACAAATTTCAATGTAAGATATGGATTACAGTTCCACAAGTTCAAGTATTTCCTCGGTATTGATATTTCTTTTTTAGTGCTCTGAGACACTAGAGACTGAAACAGAAATATCAATATAATGATTCAGTAGTCATACTCATTCGTAAATCCTAACTTCTCTGCTATAACTCCTTAGGGATATTTGGGCAATGATCATTCTAACTTCTTCATGTTGAAAAGAGATGTCACCATTATGGGGTAGGGGAATGGAATTGGTTGATGCTCTTGGAGAGACTGGTAATTCTGGGTTTCAGGGTTTATCTGGCCTAGTAAACATCTAGAGGTTTTAGGTTTCTGAAAAATAAACTTAGTGAGTGAAACTTTTATAGAGTGTCAGATATAGCCCTGGGTCTTAGTTAGGGTTTACAGGAATAGTGTTTGTTGGGGCTTGGCATACGGTGGCAATTAGCAATATCTAGCTGAAATTTACATAAGAATAACCTCCAGAAAAGCCTCCCTTCTCCATTTGAAATCTCTTAGCAACTGATAGCTTATTTTGTTAACATTCTTTCCCCCTCTTTGGTCAGGTATGGCCTATGATTTTAATGGTTCTTATATATTGTATCTCTAAATCTAGACTCACTTTCCTGCCAGAAGATGATTACAAACTTTTCTAGATTATTCTTTCCAGAACTCAAACACATACTTTTTCTTTAAGATGTTCAATTCAATATTTTCTTTAACTTTACAAAATTACTGAGTTACTGAATTTTGCACAACTTGATGCAATGATGCCTCTTTTGGAACTTAACATATCCAATAATTTATCAAACTATCATAATGTCTCAAATACCCAAGTTTGGCCAATTGGTTTCTGCACGTCCACAAAGCATGGAGGCCTAAAGTGACTACTTTCTGAACTTGCCCCCAAATTGTCCTCAAACTAGGAGCACATTTTAAACCAGGGTAAGTAGAATATGTGGTGTGTTGGACTGACATTCTTTCATTTTGATCACTTAAGTTTTTACACCTCTGCATTGCTTCATAGAATAAAAGACTACTGGAAAAGATCTTAAAACCATATGGTTTAGCCTTTTATTGTGTATGTCAATATATGAGGGCCACATGGGTAAAGTGACTTTGTCTAATGTCACACAGCTATTTAATAGTAGATCAAGACTTAGAACTCAAGTAACAGATTTACTTCTGTAATTATATATATATATAATTTATATAATGCTTACCTTAAAAAGAGAGCAAACATAAAAGAGTTTTCATTTTATTCTTAATTGTATATATCTCTTGCCTTTGCCCTATTAGTCTCTGAAAGTATATATTCATTAATTTACCACAAAATGGTCCTCTTGGATCAAATCTATATTAAATACTGTCATATCATTCAATTTCCCTTTGGTATATTGCATCCTTAAAACTCTATAGTTGCTTTTCTTTACTATTACATTGTGCATTCTTTCCATTATCCAAGTCAATCATATTTTCTTTGCCAATTGTTTGTTGGCCATGAATAGCCAAATCCAATAATGCATACTTGAAAGGTAACAAAACCATTAGTGCTATATTGAAGAAAACTGGGGAAAAAAAATCACCTAAAATCCCCAGGTGTCCCTTTGTGAGTGCTCTAGCTCCTTCAATGAGCTGCATCAATTGCATGTTAGGCGCACTCTACATGTTCTCCACTTGTTCTCTGTTCGAACTACTTAGTTTCACTATGCTTTATATTTTATCTTGATAGTACTGTGAACATATGCCATCATTTTCAAAGTTATGATGATTACATCAAGTAATCAGTAGGTCTGATTCTTGCATCCCAAATACCATTCCAATGTAATTTCACTTTTGTGAAGTGGAAATCATTTTGGCTCAGAGTGGTGACATGACTTTCTGCAAGTCCTAACAAGGCATTTTTCTTCCTGTGAGTCACTGTGCCTCTAGCAATCTGTGTGTTGCATCATGTACACAACATTTTTCAAATATACTCACATAATCTAAGTGCTACAGGTTTATTTTCCAGTGTGTTATCTATTGTTAACTGGTGCTACTGGGAAAGAGGAGCCATAACATATTTCCCAATCAAATAAGTGTGGGATAAGCTGGATTAAATCAAGTTAAATTGGTTTACTTAACGGTGGACTTATCTGAAATGTTAATATCCTGATATATATGGATGTCTCTAAAAGGGCAATAGACATTTCCCAACATTATTTGACTGGATAATTTTTTTTCAAAGAGCACGAATCAGAATAAATATTTGTCAGAATATATTTAGAAAAATTCTCTGATGGTTTAACTTCTCACACAATTCCCAGGATATAGTGGCCACTTAAAAATTTTTTTGAAAGAAAGAATGAACATTAAAATTGTATATACATTCATAATAATTTAAACCATAGGTCATCAATAATCAAATCCCCATTCAGATAGCATCACCAAAGGACATTTTGCGGGAAAGTAAGGTAGTTTATCTTCATGATGGTGACCTCAGTGGATGGAGATGTATTACAAATACTTCCAACCTCACTCTATATCCCAGTAAGTCACTATCATTCTTAATCTTATTTAACTGCTGTGTCTTTTAAAGTGACTGTCTCTTAATATGATTGAGAGAATCCATTATTGCATGTGAAATTTTAACTGGGCTTAAACAGCTACAGAAAACCATCACCTGGGAAAATTGCCATGTTGTTTTCAAAGAGAGAGAAGTCTGTGAATTAACAGAGCTTTTAAATGTCTTCTAGCAAGGGAGTGAATCAAAAAAAGGAATGGATTAGCCAACTTTCATTTCCCTAGAATCAATGATTCCAGGGAATAAATACTTTCCAATGGAGTAAAATATTTTAATAAAATACTTTAGTCCAAATACTTGGACAAGAAAATAGAATTACTAGTATTCATTTATCCTAAATTTATTTGTAAAAGGAAAAAAAAATCACTCATTACCTAATTGATGATGGGGTTTTTTTTTTGCATGTGTTTATAATATTCTATGTCTTTATTTCAATCACAGCTTTGGAAATAAGAATCAGCACTATCCTTTTGTTGTTGGGATTTTCCAATTTGATGAATTTTTATTCATATATAGTGCAGAGACCCAAAGATAAAGAATGGCCTTGCTCTCAAGGAGCTTGAATTCCAATAAGGAATAATAGTAAGAAGAAGAACAACAAAAAAACTATAACAAAAGACACAACATAGTAATTCATTTTCTAGAACAAAATACTATGAAGATTCCAAATAGGAAGAAGTCACACTCCACTGATAACAGCCATAGCAGACAGATGTTGGCTGTAAGTAACCATTATAATTCTATTGGTACAAACCCCTGAAAGGGCCATTCTGCAGACATGGAAAACTGGAGAAGTTCATCCATTGAAAAAGATTCAAAGAGGGTTAGGAGACAACTTTTGAAGAATGCTTATAGAAGAAGCTGTTGAAAGTAAAGCCAAGTGAATTTCCAGAGAGGAAATGATTGGAGGAGCAGAAAATAAAACTCAACAAATATACTCAGTGTTTCTAACTCCTAGGTATATACAGAAAAACGATGTTGTGGTGGTTTGGAGCTGCATGTATCCCCCAAAATATGTCTCTATCCATTCCTGAGGCTATGAATCTATTGCAAATAGGATGTTTTTATAAGGTTACTTCAGTTAAGTTGTGGCCCACCTCAATCATGATGACTCTTAACCCTATTACTGGAAGAGTCCTTTATAAGCAGAATGAAATTCAGACAGAGAGAGGGAAAGCCATAGGAATCAGGAAGCTGAAGGTCAACTGGAACCCAGAAGAGAAGAGAGAAGACAGGAAAGGCCACCGCAGGCATTGCCTTGTGACAGAGGAGCCAAGGCCAGGATCGCTGGCAGGAAACCCCAGAATGCCAGTCGTTAGGATGAAAGCTTAGCTTTAATGATGCCTTGATCTAGACTTTTCCCCACCCTCAAAACTGTGAGCTAATAAATTCCTATCATAAAAGCCATCCTTTTGCATGGTATTTGCTTGAGCAGCCAAGGAAACCAAAACAGATAACAGAGGTTATCCTGAATGAAAACTTAATTCATTGTTTTACATTCTCTATTTGATTTATATATATAACACGTCTCCAAATGACACTGGAGGAACCTGAAAAAGATAACCTGTCTTCTATCTGTGCATTTCTTATAGTGCTTTAGGTCTTCGTGGATGTGGAAGATTTAAATTTTAATTAAATAAAGTTTACAGATCATTTTCACACACTGTCGTGTTTGTGTCACAGAACTGTGGGGTAGACTTAACAAATGCAGATTTCATTTTATAGATAAAGCTCAGAGGGTTTAACTGCCATGGCCAAGATCTCTGACCCAATTAGATCAGTCCTTCATCCTGGCTTTCCTGGTTCATTTTTTATTTTTTTATTTTTATTTTTTTACATGGGCAGGCACCAGGAATCGAACCCAGGTCCTCTGGCATGGCAGGCGAGCATTCTTGCCTGCTGAGCCACCGTGGCCTGCCCTCCTGGTTCATTTCTGAGTGCTCTTCTCTAAATGCTCCCCTGGTTTGCATCCTGTGGCTCTGAGCGCCCCAACTTTCATTCCAGTCCTCAACTAAACATGTCAAAAAGATTTCCCACAATGCTGGACTATAAACAGCTTCTAGGAAGTTAAGCTTCTGCTTTCTTTTCTATAAAAATATCCTAAGTTCAGATCACCTTTCAGGAAATAGATTTTTATTTTGTTTCTGTGTGTAAACTTTGTTTTAAATGTTGGGGTAATGTACAATAGAGGTACTGAATCTTTAGGTCAACAGTAAATGATAACACGACACACACTGAAACCAAAACCAAATAACACTGAGGTGTTTTTTTAAAAATATTTTTATTGACAAATCTTCACACACATACAGTCCATACATGGTGTACAATCTATGGCTCACTATGTCATCACATACTTGTGTATTCATCACCATGATCATTTTTTAGAACATTTGCATCATTTCTGAAAAAGAAATAAAAAGAAAAAACTCATATATACCATAGCCCTTAACTCCTCCCTCTCACTGACCATTGTAATTTCATCTACCCAATTTATTTTACCTTTTGTCCTCTTATTATTTATATATTTTTCCCAATATTTTTTTTTTACTCATGTGCCCATACCCTGGATAAAATGAACATCACACACAAGGTTTTCACAATCACACAGTCACATTTTAAAAGTTCTATCTTTACACAATCATCTTCAAGAATCAATGCTACAGGAACACAGCTCAACAGTTTCAGGTACTTCCCTCCAGTCACTCCAATATATACCATAAACTACAAAGGGATATCTATATAATGCATAAGAATAAGCTCCAGGATAACCTCTCAACTCAGTTTGAAATTTCTTAGCCAATGAAACTTTATTTTGTTTCATTTTTCTCTTCCCCTTTCTCATCAAGAAGGCTTTCTCAATCCATTGATGCCAGATTCAGGCTCATCACGGGAATTCTGTCCCATGTTGCCAGGGAGATTTACACCCCTGGGAATCATGTCCCATGTAGGGGTGAGGGCAGTGAGTTTATTTGCTGAGTAGGCTTAGAGAGAGAGGCCACATCTGAGCAACAAAAGAGGTTCTCTGGGGGAGACTCTTAGGCATAATTTTAAGTAGATTTAGCCTATCCTTTGCAGGAATAAGTTTCATAAGGACAAACCTGCTTGCAAGAATATCAGGAATTCTCCAAATAGGGAAGTTGAATATATCCTCCTTTCTCCCCAATACCCCAAGGGGACTTTGCAAATACCATCCTTTCCCTGTTTTCTGATTTACCTCAGTCCTATCCATATCAGCTACACTCACATCTCTAATCAAATTCTGATCTCTTTTTCAACTTTTAAACAGTTTCTGTATGGGGTACTGCTGACTTTCATAGCTTCTGAGCTCTAACTCTGAGTCTCAGGTGTCACATAAATAACTGAAGTTTCTGAGAACGACCAAGTTATAAATAAACAGCTAATATTTCAGAATTCAGAAATAACAGTTCCAACTCCTGAATGTATGCGACTGCTGATTAAGAGCTTACAATCTAGGACCATTTACAATAGGTCTCAACCCGATAAACCATGCTCTCAACTTCAGTTCACCGAGCTTTTATATTATAGTTGGTCCATATGATTGAGTCATGATATTATTTGTCTTTTCTTTCTGACATTTCATTCAACATATAGTCCTTAAGGTTCATACACCTAGCTGCAAACCTCACAACTTCATTCCTTCCTGTATCCGTTCAGTAATCCATTGTATGTATATACCGCAATTCCCCTTTCCATTCCTCGGTCTTTGTATTCTTAGGCCACCTCCATCCACTGTGGGTTATGAACACTGCTGCCATAGACACCAGTGTGCAAATCCATTTATGCCCCCATACTCAGTTCCTCCAAGTATACACTGAGCAACAGGATTGCAGGATCATACGGCACCTCTAGCCTCCTGTCCAACCACCACACTGCTTTCCAAGGGGCTGGACCTCTAAGTTTCCCTGCCAACAATGAATAGTTCCATCTTTTTCTCCACATTTTCTCTAGCACTTTTTTCTCTCTGTTCATTTTTAAACAGTTTTATTCACATGTCATAAAATCAAACTTAAGTCTATACACATGCCTTCACCACCATAATCTACACATAGACATTTTCTTTTCTTCCACAAAGAATCCTTACCCCTTCCACATACCCCTCCTGTTGACATTTAGTTTTGGCATTAAGCCTTTGTTACATTCAATGGAAGCATATAACAGTGCTACCGTTGACTACAAATCCTAGCTTGCATTAATTGTACTTTTTTCCTCATACACCATCTATTGCCAACACCCTGCAATTTGACATTAATTTGTTCTCCCTAATGCAAAAACGTTTTTTATTTGTAAATTTAATCACCATCATTGTCCACTCTATGCATTCCTAAATTATACCATCTCATCCTTTATCCTCTATCTTTCCTTCTGGCTTCATACATGCTCACAGCCCTTCTCTCTCAATCATAGTTACATTCAGCTTCATTCAGTGTGTTTATATTATTGTGCTACAATCAAGTAGTATTGTGCTATCCATTTCTGAATTTTTATTATGAGTCCTGTTGCACAATCTGTATCCTGTCAGCACCAATTTCCCAATCTACCCTATTTCTATCTCCTGATAACCTGAGTTCTTAACTTCAACTCGTAAAGTTCGCTCATTAATATTAGTTCATATTAGTGAGACCATAAAGTATTTGTCCTTTTGTTTCTGGCTAATTTCACTCAGCAAAATGTTGTCAAAGTTCATACATGTTGTTACATGCTTCATGACTTTATTCTGTTTTATAGCTGTGTAATATTCCATCATATGTATATACTGCAGTTTCTTTAGCCACTAATCCATTGATGGACATATGGGCTGTTTCCATCACTTGGCAATCATAAATAATGCTGCTATAAACATTGGTGTGCAAATGTCTGTTTGAGTCCCTGCCCTCAGGTGTCTGAATATATACCTAGTAATGGGATTGTTGGATCATATGATAATTCTATACTTAGCTACCTGAGGAACCACCAAACTGCCTTCCAGAGTGGTTGTACCATTTTACATTCCCACCAACAGTGGATAAATGTGCCTCTTTCTCCATATCTTTTCCAGCACTTGTCATTTTCTGTTTATCAGTGTGTATCAGATGGTGTCTCATTGTGGTTTTGATTTGCATTTCCCTAATAGCCATTGAATTTTAGCCATTTGTATTTTCTCTTCTGAGAAGTTTCTGACCATGTCTTCTGCCCTTTTTTAAATTGGGTTATTTGTCTTTTTGTTGCTAAGTTGAGGAATCTCTTTATATACTCTGGATACTAAACACTTCTCTGATATGTGGTTTCCAAATATCATCTCCCATTGTGTAGGCTGCCTTCTCACTTTCTTGACAAAGTTCTTTGATTCATGAATGGGTTTAATTTTGAGGACTTCCCATTTATCTATTTTTTTTTTCAATGCTCGTGCTTTGGGTGTAAGGTCTAGGAAGCCATTTCCTATTACAAGTTTTATAAGATATTTCCCTACATTTTCATCTAAAAGTTTTGTGGTCATAGGGCTAATGTTTAGGTCTTTGATCCACTTTGAGTTAATTTTTGCATAGGGTGTAAGATACGGATCCTGTTTCTTTCTTTTGCATGTGGATATCCAGTTCTTCAAACACCATTTATTGAAGAGGCTGCTCTGTCTGAGGCAGGCTGGATTGGCCATTTTATTAAAGATCAGTTGTCCATAGATGAGAGGGTCTATTTCTGAACACTGTATTTTATTTTGTTGGTCAGTATCTCTATCTTTATGCCAGTACTATGCTGTTTTGATCACTGTAGCTTTGTAATATACTTTAAAGTCACGTAGTGTGAGACCTCCCACATCATTTTTCTTTCTCAAAATATTTTTAGCTATTTGAGATGCCCTTCCCTTACAAATAAATTTGGTTATTGGTTTTTCTACTTCTGCAAGTAAGTTGTTGGGATTTTAATTGGTATTGCATTGCCTGTATAAATCAATTTGGAAAGAATTGACACCTTCGCTATAGTCTTCCAATCTGTGAACATGGTATGCCCGTCCATTTATTTAGGACTTCCATGATTTCCTTTAGCAATTTCTTTTAGTTTTCTGTGTATAGGTCTTTTGTATCCTTAGTTAAATTTATTGTTAAATATTTAATTATTTTGGTTGCTATTGTAAATGGAATATTTTTCTTTATTTCCTCCTCACATTGCTCATTGCTAATGTAAAGAAACATTACTGATTTTTGGGTGTTGATCTTGTACTTGCTGTTTTGCTGTATGCATTTATTAGCTCTAGTAGCTTTGCTGTTAATTTTCTGGGATTTTCGATATATATATTTGCAGTATCATATCATCTGCAAACAGTGAAAGTTTTACTTGTTTCTTTTCAACTTAGATGTCTTTTATTTCTTTTTCTTGTCTAATTTCTCTGGCTAAAACTTCCAGCTTAATGCTGAATAACAGTGGTTACAGTGGGCATCATCATCTTGTTCCTGATCTTAGAGGGAAAGCCTCCCCCATTGAGGATGATGTTAGCTGTGGGTTATTCATATATTCTCTCTATTATGTTGAGAAAGTTTCCCTCTATTCCTTTGGAGTGTTTTCATGAAGAAAGGATGTTGAATTTTGTTAAATGCCTTTTCTGCATTAATCGAGATGATCGTATGGTTTTTCCGCTTTAATTTGTGGATATGAAGCATTACATAAATTGATTTTCTTATGTTGAACCAGCCCTGCATACCTGGAATAAATCCCACTTTATCATGGTGTATACTTCTCATAATATGCTGCTGGGTTTGATTTGCAAGAAATTTGTTGAGGATTTCTGCAACTATATTCATTAAAGAGATTGGGCTGTAATTTTGTTTTATTGTAGCATCTTTGTCTGGCTTTGGTATTAGGGTGATGGAGGCTTCATAGAATGAATCAAGTAGCTTTCCCTCCTCTTCAATATTTTTAAAGAGTTTGAACAGGATTGGTACTAATTCTTTCTTGAATGCTTGGTAGAATTCACACATGAAGCCATCTGGTCCTGGACTTTTTTTCTAGGAACTCCTTGATGACTGATTCACCACTCTTCTTGTAATTGGTTTGTTCATCTATTTCTTCTCAAGTCAATGTTGTTTGTTCGTGCCTTTCTAGGTAGTTGTCCATGTCATGTACATTGTCTAGTTTATTAGCATATAATTGTTCATAGTATCCTCTCATTACTTCCTTTATTTTTGCAGGGTCAGTGGTCATGTCTCCTCTTCCATTTCTGATTTTATTTATTGCATCCTCATTCTCTTTTTTTGTCAACATAGTTAAGGGTCCATCGATTTTATTGATTTTCTCAAAGAACTAAATTCTGGTTTTGTTGATTTTCTCAATTGTTTTCATGTTCTCAATTTCATTTATTTCTACTCTAATCTTTGTTATTTCTTTCCTTTTGTTTGCTTTGGAGTTAGTTTGCTGTTCTTTCTTTAGTTCTTACAAGTGATTTTTTTCTTTTTTTCCTTTTTTAATATAGACACTTAAGGCAATAAATTTCCCTCTCAGCACTGCCTTTGTTTCATCCCATACATTTTGATATGTTGTATATTCATTTTCATTTGCCTCAAGACTTTTACTGATTTTTCTTGTAATTTTTTCTTCAACCCATTGGTTGTTTAAGAGTGTGTTGTTTAGCCTCCAAATATTTGTGAATTTTCTGGTCTGCCTGTTATTGATCTCCAACTTCACTCCATTATGATCTGAGAAAGTGTTTTGTATGATTGTAATCTTTTAAAATTTATTGAAACTTCCTTTGTGATCCAGCATATGATCTATCCTTGAGAGTGATCCATGAGCACTTGAGAAAAAGGTGTATCCTGTTGTTGTGGGGTGTAATGTTCTGTAAATATGTTAACTCTAGTTCATTTATCTTATTATTCAAATTCTTTGTTTCTTTATTGATCCTCTGTCTAGATATTCTATCCATTGATGAATGTGGGGAATCAAAGTCTCCAACTATTATGATAGAGGTGTCTATTTCTCACTTCATAGTTGTCAGTGTTTGCCTCATGTTCTTTGAAGCACTCTGCCTTGGTGTATAAATATATATGATTGTTATGTCTTCTTGATGAAGTTTTTTCTTTTATTAATACATAGTGTTCTTCTTTGTCTCTTTTAATTGTTTTACATGTGAAGTGTAGTCTGTTGGCTATTACTATAGACACTCCTGCTCTTTTCTGTTTGCATGAAATATTGTTTCCCAATCTTTCATTTTCAACCTATTTTTGTCCTCAGATCTAAAATAAGTCTCCTATAAACAGCTATAGAAGGGTCCTGATTTTTAATCCATTCTGCCAGTCTATGTCTTTTGATTGGGAAGTTTAAGCCATTAACATTTATTGTTATTACTGTAAAGGCAGTACATTCTTCTACTACTTTGTTTTTTGGATTTAATATGTCATATCTAATTTTATTTTCTTTTTACCTTTACTGATAGTCTTCATTTCTACAGTCTTCTACAGACCTCTGTCTCCTGCCTTTTCTTATCTGCCTGTAGTGCTCCCTTTAGTATTCTTGCAGAGCCAGTGTCTTAGTCACAAATTCTCTCAATGATTGTCTGAAAATATGTTAAGCTCTCCCTCATTTTTGAAGGACAATTTTGCTGGATATGGAATTATTGATTGGCAGTGTTTCTCTTTTACAATCTTAAATATATCATACCACTGCCTTCTTGCCTCCTTGATTTCTGCTGAGAAATCCAGACTTTAGTCTTATTGGGCTTTCCTTGTATTTGATGGATTGCTTTTCTCTTGCTGCCTTCAAAATCCTCTCTTTGTCGGTGACACTTGACAACCTGAATAGTAAGTATCCTGGAGTAGGTCTAGTTGGAACTATTCTGTTTCAGGTATGCTGCACTCCTTGGATCTATAATTTTATGTCTTTCATAAAAGATGGGAAATTTTGGGTGAGTATTTCTCCCATTAGTCTTTCTCCTCCTTTTCCCTTCTTTACTCCTTCTGGGACACCCCTAGCATGTATATTAGTATGCTTCATGATGTCATTCAATTCCCTGAGATCCTGCTCATATTTTTCCATTCATTTCACTATATTTTCTTTTTGTGTTGTATTTCAGATGTCCAGTCCTCTACTTCATTAATCCTTTTTTCTATCTCTTCAAATCTATTGTTGTAGGTTTCCATTGTATTTTTTCATCTCTTCTATTGTGCCTTTCATTCCTATAAGTTCTGTGATTTGTTTTTTCAAACCTTCAAGTTCTTCTTTTTGTTTATCCAATATCTTCTTTATATCCTCACTCAACTCATTAATTTGATTTTTGATGAGATTTTCCACATCTGTTCAAACATCCTGAATTAGTTGTTTCATCTCATTTGAAGTGTCAGTTTGTTTCTTTGAATGGGCCATATAGTTGTTTTTCCTAGTATGACTCATTATTTTTTGCTAGCATCTAGGCATTTGATTACCTTAATTAGTTTATTCTGGAGATTGTTTTCACCCTTTTACCTAGGATTTTCTTGCTGGATGGATTTGTTCTCTATTTCTTCTTTGACATTCAATTCAACTTATTCTAGACCTCTAGTATAGGTTCTGTTTAACTTATAAGAATTTTTCAGTTCTTGTTTTACTGTTTCTTGCCCTGCCTCTATGGAGTCTCTTTTTAGGAGAGTCTCAGATATTATATACCTTAGTCAGATTTTCACAGACCAGACAGGCCCATGTCTCAGGAAGAAATCATCAGTTTTCCCTGAGCATGAGATCCAGTAAGTTGACAGACTTTCCTATGAGGCCTCTAGCCTCTGTGCTTTTCCTATCCTGCCCAGCATGTGGCATTTGTCTGCCCTCAGCTTCCCACTGGCATAAAGTGACGTGATGTTAATTTCATCAAACTATCCAAGCCAGGAGCATGGTTGAGACAGAAGTGAGGTGGTAGAATGGCTTTAATTGCTGCAGTTTTCCAGGCCCTGGGGCTTGAATTCCTTGAAAGAGGGATTCCACTTGAGCTTGGCTTTGTCCCCTTTTTCTTATGGAAGATACACCCTTTAGGGAATTTTTTTTTTTTTCACCTGACTAGTTACTTTGTCTCTCAGACAAGATTAATTCTACTCTTACCTGCGGCAGTGCTGGAACATGAAACTGCTTCCAGTTCTATCCAATGTGCTATTAAGGAATAGAAAAAAAGCAAAAAAAAAAAGTCTTTTTAGAGCCAGACGACTGCTCCTCAGGTGGGTCGTCAATCAAGAGCTTATGTTGGTATATGGTTCTATGTGTCTCTAGGCCCTTTGTGCCCTCTTTTCTTGGGGGTCAGCCTTTTGCAATATTTTGTGCTGTCTGACTCAAAAAGCTTCTGTTTTTTGCTTATTTTTTTTCCCCTCAGCCCTGCCCCTTCTCTGTCAAGGCAAAAACTCCTAGTACCTTTAGTGCTTATTCTATGTTTATCTGTGCTGGGAGCCTATTTTCAGTAGTCAGAATGTGTTAATTAATTCCACAATTGGAGCTTGGTTGAGCTAAGCCCTTGCTGCTCATAAAGTCTGCTTCCTTTCCCCTCAGGGAACCAGCCTGCTGTGTCCATGGGGGAGGGACTCTGGCCTCTGTGGTTTGGGGACTTACAGTTCTGTGTAAGGTCTCAGCTGTTCCACTTGGTCCAGACTGATGTATGCTGCTCGTCTGGTTACTGATTTTCTCTCAGCAGTTTTTCTATACCATTCCTGGCTATTTATTAGCTTCTCTGGAGGACAAACTATATTCCACACCTCATTATGCCACCATTTTGCCCCCATTCATTGAGATTTGAAATGGTCCTCAATCAACCTTTTAAAGAATTTTGGCTAGAAGACCTTGCTGAATCCCTAGCTCTGACCTTTGATTAATGGTATTCTCTCTTCTTTTCTGAGGTCAATCAAAAGCATCGGGATTGATCTTGTATTATAGGAAGCATATCTTTTTCAGTTTAGGTAATGTCACCAAAATCATGCCTGGCAATGGACCTCACATGAGTAATAGGAAGCCTAAAAGAACTATATTGACATTTACCCATTGCATCTTTGTAGCAAAATCCAACTCTTCTGTCTCCTCAGACACATTTCAAAGTTTTTAGTTTAGGCCAGTATTTGTCTGATAGACCGTACAGAGCTTTAAAGTGAAATCTTTTAGAGTCCAGCTTAGAAAATAAATATTTAAATATAGCTTGCTTTTTGTATACCCAAGGGCTCATTTATAGGATTATAAATGTCAAATATAAATATATTTACACCTAAATGGACATGTTCACGATAGAGTTGATGTTTAATGCACATCCTCCATAAAATACACCACCATAAATTGAAACTATAGCACATTTGCTGAATCAACATATTCATGTTCTGATTTAATGCCTGGACAAACTGTCTATAACAAACAGAATTGACTTAACTATAGACTGTTGAACAAGAAGGGCTACTGCAGAAGGCTTCATCAGTTATCCAAATTGTGGATTTTTTAGTTGGAAGGCAGTAGAGGTCATTACTATTTTACAGATAAAGAAACTGAACCCTTTGCAGTGAGTTTAGGGTTGCTGGTCAATCTCTAACTGTGGCAAAACTAAGAGAGGGACCCCATTTTACCCTATCCTGAGACCAATGCTCTATCAACAGAAATTAGTTTTTAAAAAGTGGGGTCACATGATTGAGTCATCATTAAACTAGATGTTGGGGATAAGCTTTCTGTACAAAATGAATCCATGCTAATTCTTTTCGATAGGACTTTAATTATTAAACCATCACATAGTTTTTGCTGTTATTCTAACAGTAACATTTACTGAATATTTAAATTGTACCAAACATTCTACTAAGCACTCTGCCTAGATAATCTTCTTTATTCCCCTTAAAAATTCTTAGGGTTATACTATCATGATCCCTCCCACCTTACAGATAAAATAGAGACTCAGAGAATTTAAGTAATTTCCAAGGATCACACAGCTGGTGTTTTATAAGTGTTTGTATTCAAACTCAAGCTCATCTGGTTTAAAGGCAGTATCCTTAATTACTATATTATATATAAAAAAATAGATCTACGTATTTAAAATGCAAGGCTCCAGTGAATTTGAGTATATATAAATGGATGTTCCCATAGAAAAGATGCAGAATTGTATGAAATCACGAAATACCATTGGGATAAAAATAGATTTGTTTAAAATTTGATGATATAGCTTTGTTGTAATGATTAAATGAGATAATCCCCTATCACTTAATCACCTTAGATCTGTCTGACTGCATTCTTGACTGCTTCACACACAGAAATAAAGGAAAAAAGGAAGGAAGGAAGGAAGGAAGGAAGGAAGGAAGGAAGGAAGGAAGGAAGGAAGGAAGGAAGGAAGGAAGGAAGGA